>CM041796.1:55327796-55507795 GCA_023376895.1 Aspiorhynchus laticeps | reverse complement strand
TTCACACATAACACAACACAGCATCCAAAATATAACAAAACAAAACAACAGACACATACTCAACATCTCAAAGTCCAGTCAAAAGGGAGGGAGAGAGGGAAAGACAATAAAAACACAAAAGTCACTCCTTTATACAATCACGTATATCAAAAAAAAACACTGCCAAGCATCAATGGTCGGCTCCACCGACTCACGCCGTTGCACATTCACAAGTCACTATTTGCAGGAGGCTACGGATCCAATATGTTTTTCCACACATGTGCGGTGCAAACCAGTTCTGTATTATTGTCTTCTTCGCAGCTGTAAAACCAGCAAACAACATTCTCTTTTGCATTGAACTTATACAGAGACCAGAATCATCATTAAGAAGACACAAACTTGGGTTAACAGACCAATCAATTCGCAGTAAGGATGACAAAACCAGGTTTACATGTGTCCATAGACTAATGACGATAGGACATTCCCAAAACATATGAAGAAAAGTGCCTGATGATGCAGTATTACATATATGGCAGTTCAAATTTGATTGTAGTTTCATTTTAAATCTTTTGTAAGGAGTTATGTATGCTCTATGAATGACTTTGAAGTGAATAAGACGATGAGACAAGTTTTTAGATGTTAAACTGAGATTAGACCACACTCTTTCCCAGTCGACAAATAAATTAATGTCAGATAATTCCCTATTCCAAATAGTTTTAATAGAAAGAGGTTTTGTAATGCAATCAATAATTTTATTATATATTAAGGAAACAGATGGCCGACCAGCAGATGGTGCAATCCAGTCCCGCATAGGATGAGAGGAAATGGGAAAAGTCCACGGAACTCCATACGCTTTGAGAGCAGAACGTAATTGAAGAAAGACAAAATATGCGGATGCTGGTAGACAAAATTTGGTTCTTAATTTCTGAAATGAACAGAGGCCCTGGTTATCATATATATCACCGCACATGTTTACACCTAAAGAAGACCAAGAGGGTTAGACAAATGGACGATCTCCGCATACAAAATTTAAACTGTGCCATAAAGGTGTACTATTACAAAATTTGAAGGGTCCTCCTATCCGACGTTCAACCTTTTTCCAGATTTTAATAGAAATAGCCACAACCGGACCAAATTTATAATTATCCCCTTTTTTCCTGTGCCAGTAAATAAAATATATTGAAGTCTATTTGGTTTAACCTTGTCAGCTTCAATCACCCTCCATAAAACTGTAGATTGAGGATCAACCCAATTATGAAGAGCCTTAAGCTGGAACAACCAATAATACAATTCAAAATTTGGTACAGCCAGTCCTCCTGCGCGATTAGTATGTTGTAATGTGGTAAGTTTAATTCTGGGGCATTTATCATTCCAGATAAACTTAGAAATTATGGAGTTGATCTCCTTAAAGTAACATGGAGGGGGAGAAAGTGGTAGCATAGAGAAGAAAAAAAAATCGAGGTAACAAATTCATCTTAACAGAGGAGATTCTTCCTTGGAGAGAGACTTTAAGATTATTCCATCTTTGAATGTCCTTTTTGACCTTAACTAAAATATTATTAAAATTGTCTCTGGCAATCTTATGAATGTTTTTATATTTGGTAATGCCCAAGTAGATGAAAGATTCCTTAATAGGAATAAATAAGGGAATAGAATAATTAACTTTACCATTGTTAATTGGCATTAAAGCAGATTTGCTCCAATTTATTTTATATCCTGATAAGCTACTAAAATTATCAAATTCCTTAATTATACTAGAGACTGAAACATCCAAGTGGTCTAAATATAGAATAATATCATCAGCGTATAATGAAATACTATCATTATGATCATGAATCTTAATCGATACTTCAGATTTCCTGATGGCTTGTGCTAAGGGTTCAAGAGATAGACAAAACAATAAGTGTGAAAGCGGACATCCCGGCCTCGTTCCCCGCTGTAAAGGGAATGGGGGGGAAATAATATTACCAGTTATGACTGATGCTGCAGGTGAGTGGTATAATGTATTAATCATAGAAATGAAGTGTTCACCGAATCCGAAACATTGCAGAACTGCCCACATATAATTCCACTCTAGCCTGTCAAAGGCTTCCAGTGAAAACACCACACAAGGACTTGGATGAGAATCTGCAAAGTCAAGAATATGATGGAGTCGACGCATATTGTCAGACGCATTGCACCCCTTGATGAAACCGGTTTGGTCCTCCTTGATCAAACTATGAATTACCTTCTCCATACGAGAAGCAAAAACTTTAGCATAGATTTTTAGATCACATGGGATAAGCGAAATCGGTCTGTAGCTGGAACAATCTAATGGATATTTCCCTTCTTTAAGAAGTAATGATATCAATGAAGTTTTTTGATCTCTATGAAATACCCCATGTTCAATTGCAAAATTTAATGAATTGAGCATAAGTATCCCTACCAAATCCCAAATTTCTAAATATAATTCAGGGGGGAGACCATCTAGACCAGGCGATATGCCCTTTTGAAGGCTTTTTAGAGCGACGTGGAGTTCCTCCAAACGTAATGGGGCCTCCAAAGATTCTTTATCCATCTGTGAGATCCGAGGCAGTTCCAATTTATCTAAATACTGCTTACAAATTGGTTCATCAAAATCTGTTTCGGCTTTATACAGATTTGTGTAAAAACCTTTAAATGTTTCATTAATTGCCACAGGGTTCGTGGTGACCTTATCATCCGATGATTTTATTTGCGCTAATATATGCCTTAGATTCGCATTCTTTCAACCTAAGGGCCAATAAATGACTAGGTCTCTCTGATTCGAAATAATATTTTTGCCTAGTCCTATGTAAAATAAATTCCGCCTTTGAGTGTGAAAGTAAATCATATTCTTCTTTTAAAGAGGACAGCTGTGTAGCCTGTTGCTCAATAAAATGTTGTTTTTGTAGGTTTTGTAATGATTGGATTTTATTTTCTAATTGTGTAAACTGGTGAGTTTCCGCTTTGGCAAGAGTAGAAGAGAAAGATATACAGAAACCTCGTATAGCACACTTAGTCGTTTCCCACAGTATTTGAGGATCCACATCAGAGGGCATATTAATTTCAAGAAATTCCTTAATATATTCTTTTAGAGAAGTAATGAAAGTCTGATTACTTAATAATGATATGTTAAAGTGCCATCTAGGGGACTTGGCTTTAACATCGGAAAGAGGAACACTGCACAACACAGCAGAATGATCAGATAATAAAATTGGTAATATAGAGATGGAGGAATTAGACGAAATTAAAGATGGGCTGAGAAATATGTAGTCTATCCTAGAGAAAGTCTTATGTCTATTAGAAAAAAAAGTGAAGTCCTTAGATTTAGTATTCTGAATTCTCCAAAGATCGATTAAGTTGAGCTCAGTGATAAATTTATTCAGTAATTTAGAGGATGGATTGGCTGTTGTATCAGATTGAGATTTATCTAAAGCAGGATTTACGACAGCATTAAAATCACCACCCACCACTAGAGGGAAATCAATCTGCTCAAGTAGAGTTTTGGAAATTTGTGTAAGGAATGCACTGTCTGTCTCATTTGTACCATAAATAGAAACCAATGCTAACCTATTATTATATATTTTGCATCGGATAAAAACAAATCTACCCTTCTCATCACTACCAAGGTGTTCAATTGTTAAATTTAACTTCCGTTTAACAAGGATAAGCACCCCCTTAGTTTTATTGAGAGCGCAGGAAAAGGCTGCTAACTTATAATACTTATTCTGGAAACGTGCCACGTCAGATTGTTTTAAATGTGTCTTTTGTATTAGGGCACAGGAAATAGATTTACGGTGTAAATATTCTAACACACGGGTTCGTTTAACAGCAGAATTTAAACCATTCACATTCAGTGATAAAATATTTAGAGTCAAGTCACCTTTATTTATATAGCGCTTTTAACAATACAGATTGTGTCAAAGCACTTAACAATATCAAGTTGGAGGATAGAGTGTCAGTAATGTATTATAATAAGATTAAACACTCAATTTTCAGTTAAGGGCATTTCATTATTGAATTCGGAGATGTCATTGTCTAGATCAGTATAGTTTAACCCTAAGGGGACGGCTGTATCGCTGGCGATACCAACTCGTTTTTTTAAGACCAGTGCAAAAGACATTAAAAATACTCCGTCGATTTTGGTCGTACAGATAAGTGTTATACATCAATTGAAACTTTGAAGTGTCTATTTTTCTTGTGTACACTCACAAATACAACAAAACTTTGTGGTTTTGAAAAAAAAAGAAAACAAACAGGATGCGCTCTTTGTCTTCTCTGTCTCCGCGAGCTGCTCTTCGAAATACGTCACTAAAATGAAGTGTAACTCGGCGAAAACTCAACACACGGACATGGGAGTTATATCTATAGAAGTAATCCGTATGAAACCAACACGATGTTCAGTCTGTCCCGTCTAACTCATTATTTCTAATGCGATCCCGCCCCCTCGCGTTCATATGTAAATAACCACGTGAGCCGCGTGCTCAAGGAGACGCCCAACAACAAACAAAGCCAGATTAACAAGCCTCGCGGCTAACATTACTGTTCATTTCTGGAAGAAGACATGCTGAATAAAAGCTGGATTTGCCTCAAAATAAGAGCAAGAGTTCATCCAGAAGAGAAGAGCGATCTGATGAGTAAGTAATGTTTCTTTTTTGCATTAGTTAACGTGTTATTGTGACTCAAACTTGAACGCGTTTATTTTTTTTCCCAAACGACAACATGATGTTTAGAAAAATGTTTAATGTTCACAAATGGATTTAATAGCGTGCTAAACGATAATAATTAGTTTCTCAGATATAAAATATCCTTTTTTTATAGTACAAAGTACATCTTTTGTAGTACAAAGCCATACATACTAGGCTATATGACTACAAAATCATAGTTCGTTTTTTCTAAACAACAATAATAATTAGTTTCTCAGATATAAAATGTATTTTTTTTTGTTTACGATAGTACAAAGCATGCATGAGTCTATGGATACGGAATCATAACAGCTACTATAAAATCATACATACTAGGCTATATGACTGCAAAATCATAATTGTTTTTTTCTAAACAATAATAATTAGTTTCTCAGATATAAAATGTATTTTTTTGTTTACGATAGTACAAAGCATGCGTGAGTCTATAAAACATATATATAAAAAGATGCTCCTGATATTAACATGCTCACAAATGTTTTGTTTTTTTTGGTTGTCTGTATTTTATTGAATCAGATACCTGCACCACAGATGATGAATCCTGATGACTTTCTTCAAACTGTTTTCCTCTGAGAGTGCTGTACCAACATCAGATGTCCAACTACACTGATATTAAATGGTAAAACAAGCTCCTTGACCATTGATTGTTTTTTTTTCTTCTTGAATCCATGGAAAGTAGCAGAAACACTTAAATAACACACGTAAATATCAGGCATGATTTACTTGTCACTTGTTGAACAGAATCTGTTGCAGGAATGACTCAAAGTCTGTTCACATCTCTGTGGTTAGATCAGTGTGCACAATAATGTGTCTTTGACCTTCATTATGTATGTTTTGATTATACGGTGTTGTAAATAAAATACAAATAATTAAAAAAAAAACATTTGTTC
Source organism: Aspiorhynchus laticeps (assembly GCA_023376895.1). Taxonomy (NCBI): domain Eukaryota; kingdom Metazoa; phylum Chordata; class Actinopteri; order Cypriniformes; family Cyprinidae; genus Aspiorhynchus; species Aspiorhynchus laticeps. The sequence continues at coordinate 55,502,223 of CM041796.1, read as the reverse complement.
AATCTCCTCACATTCTCTCTTACCTGCCTCAAAGTCACAGTCACACTGATGGGCTATTAGCAGCCTTTAGGGGAGGGCCCTTTGTGTCTCAGGTGAGAATCACTTAATATTCAAGGACATTGTCACTCCCTCGCATACAGGCTTTCAATCACAAAACATGTCTTAAAAAATTTTAATCAATATATTATTTTCTGTAAATGAGTAAGCAGAATGATTCTCACTTAATTGTGAAGTAAATATTCTAGCCGACAAGACTGATTACACAAAAGTCTTATTCAGGACTATTTAGTGTGGGTTTTATGGCCTTATTTCAGCTACATTTTTTTTCCCCCAGAACTTACTAACCACGCATAATATTTTTTTTCTAAAAAAATGCAAACATGTACAACCATCTTGGTCACATAATATTGTAGCAAAGTTTGTGCTGAATACAAAAACATATACATGTTGGTCATTAGTATGTTATAAGTAGCTGAAATAAGCACAGATATCGGGGCATGTCAAAACATCTCAAGGGCCCCAAAATCACCTCAGACCCCAGAGGGTTAAATAGTATCTGTGAAATCCAATTGACAATAATCGCTAGAAATTAAGTGTCTCCAACTGAGCAAGCCAGAGGCGACAGCGGCAAGGAACCAAAACTCCCTCTGTGACAGAATGGAGAAAAAAAAGCCTTGGGAGAAACCAGGCTCAGTCGGGGGGCCAGTTCTCCTCTGGCCAGGATATTATTGTTTATTTATTGTTTACTTGTTGTTTTAATTAAAATTTTAAATGTATAAATGTATTCTATTTCTATTTTTATATTGTTGCAATTTCCAACAATAATAGTATTATGTAGTTAGGTATTTTATTATTATATTTTTAGTTATTTGTTTTATTTTTATTTTTATTGTATTTTAATCGAGGTCTTCACTGGGGATATGTCTCTGGGGCTCATCGCTGACGATCAGGGCCACAGACATCATCTCCCGGCGCCGATCCACCATCTGATCCGGACACAGACTGAGAAACAGAATAAGAAAGAAACAAATATTAGCGTAGATGCCAATCTTCTTACGATGTAACGAGTACATCGTGTGTTATGGGGAGTGTTCCCGGTTCCGGTTGATCTAATTAATGCAGCCTAACAATCCTTCAACGGATTTGAATAATAGAAGTGTAGTAGTGTGTTATGTGTATGCCAGGTTAAAGGGATGGGTCTTTAATCTAGATTTAAACTGACAGAGTGTGTCTGCCTCCCGAACAGTGTTAGGTAGATTGTTCCAGAGTTTGGGAGCTAAATAGGAAAATTATCTGCCGCCCACAGTCGATTTTGATATTCTAGGTATTATCAAATGGCCAGAGTTTTGAGAAAGCAGCGGACGTGAAGGAATATAGTGTGATAGGAGCTCGCTCAAGTACTGAGGAGCCAAGACATTCAGGGCTTTATAAGTCATTAACAAGATTTTAAAATCTATACAATGTTTGATAGGGAGCCAGTGCAGTGTTGACAGAACCGGGCTAATGTGGTCATACTTCCTTGTTCTAGTAAGAACTCTAGCTGCTGCATTTTGGACCAACTGTAGTTTGTTGATCAAGCGTGCAGAACAACCACCCAGTAAAGCATTACAATAGTCTAACCTTGAGGCCATAAACGCATGAATTAGCATTTCTTCATTTGACGTTGAGAGCATAGGTCGCAATTTAGATATGTTTTTGAGATGGAAGAACGCAGTTTTACAGATGCTATAAACATGGCTTTCAAAAGATAGATTGCTATCAAACAGCACACCTAGGTTCCTGACTGATGAAGAAGAAGAATTTACAGAGCAGCCGTCAATTGTTAGGTAGTGTTCTAAGTTATTACATGTGGGGTTTTTAGGTCCGATAATTAACACCTCTGTTTTTTCAGAATTTAGCAGTAAGAAATTACTCGTCATCCAGTTTTTTTTATCGACTATGCATTCCGTTAGTTTCTCAATTTGGTGTGTTTCTTCGGGCCGTGAAGAAATATAGAGCTGAGTATCATCAGCATAACAGTGAAAGCTAACACAGTGTTTCCTGATAATATCTCCCAAGGGTAACATGTAAAGCATGAAAAGTAACAGCCCTAGTATGCATTGAATATTCATAATCCCAAGATTGTATTCAATAAATGAAAAAAAAACAAAAGCACTTCCATTCTGTAAGTAACATGTAAACGCTGATGTGCATTTTAGGCAAGGCAAGGCAAGGCAAGTTTATTTATATAGCACATTTCATACACAGTGGTACTTCAAAGTGCTTTACATAAAAGAAAGTGAAATAATCATTCACAGCAATAAAAACAAGGAATTTAAAAATAATAAAACAAGGAATTTTAAAATGATATAGAAATTGATTTAAAATGAAATTTTAAACAGTTAAATAGAAAAGGATTATACATAAAATACAATGCAGTCAGTTCGGACGTAGCACAGTGCTCATTCAACAAATGCACAGCTAAATAGGTGAGTTTTGAGACTGGATTTAAATGTGGCTAATGTTTTAGCACATCTGATCTCTTCTGGAAGCTGGTTCCAGCTGCGGGCGGCATAATAGCTAAAAGCGGACTCCCCTTGTTTTGTGTGAACCCTTGGTATTTCTAACTGACTCGATCCTAATGATCTGAGTGGTCTGTTAGGTTTATATTCAGTGAGCATATCTGCAATGTATTTAGGTCCTAGGCCATTGAGTGACTTATAAACGAGTAAAGGTACTTTAAAATCAATCCTAAATGTAACTGGAAGCCAGTGTAAGGACCTGAGGACTGGTGTGATATGCTCAGATTTTCTGGTTCTAGTCAGAATCCTGGCAGCAGCATTCTGGATGAGCGGCAGCTGTCTAATGGTCTTCTTTGGAAGGCCGGTGAGGAGACCATTACAATAATCCACCCTGCTGGTGATGAAGGCATGAACAAGTTTCTCCAAGTCTTGACTGGAAACAAAACATCTAATTCTTGCAATGTTTTTGAGATGATAGTATGCTGATTTAGTTACTGCTTTGACATGACTACTAAAACTAAGGTCTGTCTCCAGAATCACCCCAAGATTTCTGACTTGATTTTTAGTTGTTTGACCCCTAGAGTCAAGGTATGCATTCACCTTGAGAACTTCATCTTTGTTTCCAAATGCAATGACTTCAGTTTTCTCCTTGTTTAACTGAAGAAAGTTTTGGCACATCCAACTGTTAATTTCATCAATGCATTGGCAGAGGGAGTCAATTGGGCTATAATCATTTGGAGATAAGGCTAGGTAGATCTGGGTATCATCAGCATAACTGTGATAGGCAATTTGGTTCTTCCTCATTATCTGACTTAGTGGGAGCATATAAAGGCTAAACAAGAGCGGTGCAAGAATTGAGCCTTGTGGGACTCCGCATGTCATGGACGTCCACTTAGACTTATGCTCTCCTATACTCACATAATAACCTCTCCCTTCTAAGTATGACCTGAACCATTTGAGTGCCATCACAGAAAGCCCGACCCAGTTTTCCAGTCTCTCTAGAAGTATGTTATGATCGACAGTGTCAAACGCAGCACTAAGATCTAGTAGTACCAGCACTGATATTTTGCCAGAATCAGAATTAAAGCGAATATCATTTATTATCTTAATGAGTGCTGTCTCTGTGCTGTGATGCACGCGGAAACCAGATTGAAAATTATCCAAGTATCCATTTGAGGTTAAGTATTTGTTCAGCTGATTAAAAACTACCTTTTCAATAATCTTACCTATGAAAGGAAGATTTGATATTGGTCTATAGTTGCTCAACATGGTGTTATCAGATTGTGCTTTTTCAGAAGGGGCTTAACAACTGCAGTTTTCAGGGAGTTTGGAAAAGTCCCAGAATGAAGTGAGGTGTTCACCACTTCTAAGAGATCTGCTTCTAAACAGTTAAGCACACTTTTGAAAAAAAGATGTGGGAAGTGTGTCAAGATAGCAGGTTGACGATTTAAGATGCTGTACTATTTCTTCCAAAATTTTGCTATCAATTGTTTTAAAAACAGACATAGTCACTTCTTTTTGAGATTGCTGTCGAATCTGTGTGACCTCTGTATTACAGGAAGATGTGCCAATCTCCTTTCTGATATTACTGATCTTCTCTGAAAAGAAGGAAGCAAACTCATTGCATTTGTTGTCAGAGAGCATTTCACTGGGAATCTGACTTGGGGGGTTTGTCAGTCTCTCAACAGTAGCAAAAAGAGTGTGGGTGTTGTTTAAGTTACTGTTTATAAGGTTTGAGAAGAAGGTCTGTCTAGCTGTGGCTAGTTCCAAATTGAAAGCATGAAGGCTGTCTTTATAGATGCTATAGTGTATTTCAAGTTTCATCTTCCGCCACATCCGCTCAGCTTTTCTGCATTGTCTTTTCATATTCTGAACTGCTGTTGATTTTCTCCAAACTGATTTTTGTCTGCCATTCTTCTTGCTGACTTTTATCAGTGCAATATCATCAATAACATTCTTAACTTTTGAGTTAAATGAATCCAGGAGAAGATCAACAGAGTCTGCAGAAATGTTTGGTGTTAAAGATATTGCCTTCATAAATAGCACACTAGTGTTCTCATTAATGCATCTCTTTCTGACAGAGACAGATCTAGATTCAGTGGTGACAGAGATCAATATATCAAAGAAAATACAGAAGTGATCAGACAGAGCTACATCCTTAATAACAATGGATGAAATGTTTAGACCTTTACTGATGAGTAAATCTAGAGTGTGTCCACGATTGTGTGTGGGTCCATCTACATGCTGAATCAGGTCAAAAGTATTTAAAACAGTTATAATTTCTTTTGTAGTTTTGATTTCAGCATTATCTATGTGAATATTAAAATCCCCTGCAATAGCAAAACAGTCAAACTCTGAGGAAATCATTGATAACAGTTCTGTAAACTCTTCAACAAAGGCTGGAGAGTATTTTGGAGGCCTGTAAATGATGATAAACAGAATGCGTGGGGCACCTTTCAGCACAATACCTAGATATTCAAAAGACAAGTACTGACCAAATGACACTTGCTTGCATTGATAAACATCTTTAAAAATAGCAGCTACACCTCCACCTCTCCTAACAGTCCTGAAGACACTTATAAAATTAAAGTTAGGAGGGGCTGTTTCAGTGAGGACTGTTGCACTGCAGTTGTCTTCTAGCCATGTTTCAATTAGAAACATAAAATCCAGGTTGTTTGTGGTTATTAAATCATTGATCACAAATTATTTATTTTTTAGTGAGCGGCTGTTTAAAAATGCTAACTTGATGGAATTACATTTTGTCTCTACAGCAATCTTAGACTGATGCATTACAGGCCGCAGATTAGATGGGTCAGCCGTACGGCTTGAGAAGGCCTTAGACCTTCTATCACGTTATAAAACAGAAATAGAGAAGGCTACAGGCATAGATACCAAACCTCCTAGGTGAAAAATCCTTTTAGAAATAGGGTAAAATAAATAAAAGTATAAATGTCTGTTGTAAAAAATAAAAACAACATAGAAACATGAACAACCGACAACCATAAACAAAAAAACAACTCAGACCGCACATTACCGAGAACGTAGGTTTGATTGAGCAGCAAAAAATAGTGATGGTACGTGACCGATCCACTCCAACGCAAGACATGTCCCCCGAAAGGCTCACACAGCCAAACAATTATTGTCATTAAACCTACTCTCCATTAGTCCCTTCCAAAAAAGAAAAAAGGGTGTTAGTCTTACAAGCAAAGAAATCGTTGTACCGGATAGATAGGGACAATATCCCAGTAGGAGAGAGGAGAGAAGAAAAAGCAAAAGACAGGTTCAAGCATCCACGTCCATCCTGCCATCATCTGCTCCTGGGCAGCTAGGACCGCCTCCATCCCGGCCATCAAGCCCCTCCTGCCGGGCCGGAGAGATAGTGGCCGCTGTTTTCCCGTTGCCTTCCCGTAGAGCCGCGGCATACGTCTTCTGCTGAGACAGGGAGCTGATAAAATCCTCCGCTTTCTGAGGAGAGTCGAAACTTTTCTGCTCCCCTTTGTGCCGTAGTTTAATTACCGCCGGATAGATGAGGAAGGGCTGGAGACCAAGTGAAGTCATCTTCTTCAAAACCGGATTAAACGCCTTTCTCCTGATCCACAACGGCTGGACTAAAGTCGGGAAAAAATAGTAGTGTGACATTGTCCTGTGCGCATTTCACCGGTTAAGCCTGCCGAGCACCTTTCAGGATCTCCGATCTGTCATGCCATCTTAGTACACGGAAGATGAGAGTGCGCGGCCAATCGGAGCCCCTCCCTCCGTCATACACGCGATGTGCCCAGTCAATCTCAATGTCATGGCCCCTCAACGAAGGAATCCACTTGGAAAGATTAACTCTGAGGAAACCAGCCGCATTGGAGCCCTCCGCCCCCTCTGGTAACCCCACCAGTCGTACGTTATTTCTCCTGCTCCTATCCTCCATATCCGTCATCTTCTCGGTGAGTCGCTCCAGCTGATTTCTTAAGTCCGTGACTATCCTCCTATCCTCACGTGCAGCTGCCTGAACAAAATCAACCCGGTCACATCTCTTACTGCCAAATTCACAACCGAATTCAAAGTGCTCTGCTGCTCTTTAAGCGCCAGCTTAATGCTGTTAGCAATAGCATCGTCGAGATCCTCTCTGGAGATGGTGGAATCCTTGAATTTTTTCTTCATTGGCGACTGCCCAATCTCTCTTTTCCGATCGCCTTTTTCTGCCGAAGCACTCATGATATGTCCAATGTAGAGTGGTTTAAAATTTACTGACAGGATTACACAATATGTGGCAAAGTGAGCAGAGCGAAAGACTAAACGTGCATCGCTGTCGAAGGGTCACGTGATCCCCCCATGGCTCATTATTATTAATCGAAAACAACAACAACAACAAACATAGTTTTATTCACAATAAAATAGTACAATGACAAATTCACCTATATTAAACTTTGAACTTTTATTAACAAAATTAATAAGGATATGTTTTATGAAACATTATGAAACATTATGAAAGTTTTATTAACAAAAGTAGCGCTTTTGTATCTGCCATCATATATAGCCAAGTTTCCATCCAGTTTTTGCGCTGTTCTGTTATGGACAAAGAGAATATGCTTAAAAAAAACGTTGCAAAATTTGCTTTCTACAGCCTGCTTCCATCCAACTGGCCTTTTACTGATAAAATGGTTTGCGTGATGACGTCATCCCTAAAAAAAAAAAAAATGAATTGTCCCATAGGTTTTGGTGTATCGCCAAAAAATTGCCCTTGAGCTGTTTCCATACATAATTCCATCTATTGCGTAAATTAGGCTAGTAGCCTGTTCTTCATCCATTTGAAACAAAACTATAGCCTAATATTAAATTGTATAGGCCTACATCAAATTATTTTTATGAACAAGTATCATGAGTTTTTTTTTTTCTTTTTTGTACTTTGTTATAGACTATTTAGATAGGCTACTTGATCATCAAGCAATAATCATAAACAGGTGCAGTTGTATTATTATTATTTTTATGATTAAGAAATAGGAATGTTCATTTCGGTTATTTTATTTCTCCTAACCAACAAACAACGCTCATTAAGCCATTATTAACTGTTAACCGACAAGATTATGTTAAATTACAATTCAGTTAAATATGAACTGATAGGTGGCTGTGACCTTTAAACAAATACCTAAATTTGTTTGCCAGGGATTCATTTTATACACGCAAAAAGCAGCATAAACAACAAAACGTGAGGATTCACATGGTCATGTCACGCACCTGCAGCGCTTCTGCTAATGGAGAAAAACATAATAAAGCTATATAAAAGAAACAAATAGGCCTATATGCAAAATATATTTTTCTAAATAATTAATTAATTAACAAAACGAAAGAAAAAAACTGCAACAATTATCAGCCTATATGCAGAATTTCGGTTCATTTTTGTGATGTGCTCTTGAGAAAGTGGCATCCTGTTGGTTTCCTTTATTTTACAAAAGCACAATGTTTAGTTTTTATTGTGCATGTACACAAATAAAATAAATATTTAGAATTAGATTTTGAATAATGTCTTACTCTTATATGACCACAAATGAAGGAGTAGGCTATTGTAAGTTTCCACTTTTATAAAGGAAAAAAAATCAAGTGATCGTGCCGGCACCTCACGCGTGCATTTAAAGGGATAGTTCACTTTGAAATTAAAATTTCGTATCTATCAGCTTACCCCAAAGGCATCCAAGATGTAGGTGTCTTTTTTTCTTCACTAGATCCAATTTTGATATTTATAGGTCAAACCGTTCTAGTCTGTCAGTCATATAATGGCAGGTATAGGTCACTGTCTCTATAAGAGGGAAAAAGAACATGCACAGAGAAATCCAAATTAAACAATTCCCCATCGTAACTACACATTGATGGCCTAAGACACGAAACGAGCGGTTTGTGTGAGAAAACGAACAGTATTTATATTGTTTTTTACCTCTTGTACACAACCATGTCCAAGTGATCTGAGTGCGCGCACGCATCCTGTGTGTGACGTGTGTGCGCACGCTCTGGCTTAGTCTGTGCAAAAAAAAATTCAACGTTGTCTGTTGATATATCAAAATCGTCTTCCATTGCGATGTCCTGTACGTCTAAATAAGTTTAGATCTTCACAGTGAAAGGTAACACTTCAGAAATCTGTGTAAACAATGTGTGACGTATACGCGTGAGAGATCACTTCCGGCGCTTTCCGGCGCTTGCGCAGACTAAGCCAGAGCACGCGCACACACGTCACACACCGGATGCATGCGCGCACTCAGATCACTTGGACATGGTTGTGTACAAGAGGTAAAAAAACGCTATAAATACTGTTCGTTTTTATAAATACTGTTCGTATAGTGACCTATACCTGCCATTATATGACTGACAGACTAGAACGGTTTGACCTAAAAATATCAAAATTGGATCTACTGAAGAAAAAAAGACACCTACATCTTGGATGCCCTTGGGGTAAGCTGATAGATACCAAATTTTAATTTCAAAGTGAACTATCCCTTTAATAACAGAACTTGTTCAGCCTGATCATTGTCATAATAAAATACAGTCAGCCAAACATATTGAAAAACCATGCTATTTTATTTCCCCTCACTCCACAACAAATCCTTTAAATTTAACGGTAGAACAGAACTCAGAACAAAACAAGAATAAAAATATAAGAGGGTATTAACAAGCCAAAACGAATTAATTAAAAATTTTGTACTTATCGTTCCAATATCCACATAAAACAAGATCTTCAGAGCAAAATGAATAAATTTTAACTTGCAGCGTACTAAAGGAACATCAAATTAAGATGTGTAGCCTATGTTTGAGGGGTAACTCGTCAATTAATAATATGATTTAATGTGCTTTTGAACTACAGGGAAACAGTGCTTTAACGTGTAGCCTATGTTTGAGGGGTAACTCGTCAATTAATAATATGATTTAATGTGCTTTTGAACTACAGGGAAACAGTGCTTTAACGTGAGCAACACCACAAACACGGACGGTGCCTATAGGTTAATTCTGTCATGTGACAACACATTTATTTGCTGTAAAGTCCCCTTTCTCGACAAAAAGTGTTTCCAAACAATTTTTGTGACATTTGAAGTATCAATATAGAATTTATGTGCTAAAGTTAAAAGGAAAAAGATTGTGTCGACACATGAGAAATTGTATCGATAAATATGCAGTCATAACTTTGTTTTTGCTGAGTTTATTTAATTAATATTGTGTAGGCCTATTAATTGATGTTAACTTGATTTTTTCGTCAGCAGGGAAACTAATTCTGTCATTTATAGTCATATAGTAAAAATGTATTTTTTTGAATGTGTATGTTCAAAATGACAACAAAATGTCATGCCTTTGAAAAATAAAGAGAACAGGAAAATGTGCTGCTTTATCTCGGCCTCATTGAGCATCTTTCTGGCACATGCCACAAATATGAACCAATACACAGCAAATACTTGACGCACCTGGCCACCTACTTTTTGAAGTTTACATTTAGATTGTTTGACGCTAAATGTATCATATAAGTCACTTTGGAATAAATCACAACATGTATCAAAAACATGACTTTACAGTCTGGAAAATAAGGTAGGCTATAGCAAAAAAAAATTTGCGGACCCTCTGGCACTTTGAGAACTGCTGGTCTACACAGAAGAAAGCCCTGTCTAGACTCTGCCCCAGTACGAGTTGTGTTGAGCTATTCATTAATCTAGTTGTTTGATGAGAAAAGGATGAATTGTAGTTGCAATAAACGCATCAAGAATCCGTATACCTGCAGCAGAGGACTATTATTCTGCGTCGCTGCGGAAGAACTGATGATGGCACGGTTTGATCCTCGGCTGACCAATCAGCAGAAAGGGGCGTTTAATTCCCACCCATATGTAGAAATCGAATATTCAAGCTGTTTATTCATTTTTCTACCCCTAAACGAAAAAAATAAGCAGAATTCTTGTTTTTTGTTTCTTGGAAAAAAATGAAAAATATAAATGAAAAAGGAGCTGTTTTCAAATTTTTTTACTTTAAATATTAAATCAAAAAATGAGTGAACGAATGATACACGAATTGTGTGTGATCACATAATTTATTTATTTATATTAATTTAAAAGAAGAGAATTAAACTTGGGCGGTTGAATGCGTGTGAGAGAGAGAGAGAGAGAGAGAGAGAGAGAGAGAGAGAGAGAGAGAGAGAGAGAGAGAGAGAGAGAGAGAGAGAGAGAGAGAGAGAGAGAGAGAGAGAGAGAGAGAGAGAGAGTCTCTTAAAATGGTTTACTTATTTTTATATTATCCTTTAAACCAATATCTTCTTTCTCACATCTCCCATACAGACAAAGTGAGAGACCAAAAATGCAACCGAATACTTCCCATGGACATGTGGTCTACAAATGGGAGGTACCACCGTATGTGCATAAAATCTTCAAAAACGAACCTGAAATGTTCATTTATGATTTTGTCACCGGACAGAGTTGTACAAACAACATATTTCTTCCCAGGAGGTCACAGGTCGACATCGGTATTCCTCATATGCTGATTTCCACATCTGGATATTATTATGAAGTCACAGGGTCACATATGGATATTATTATGAGGTCACAAAGGTCAAAGTCATCGATCATTTTTGTAATTTGCTGGTCCATAATGACTACTAGTATGCAAGTAATATGCATGCATGCTAATAAGCAGCTAGGTAGTGAATAGTGTTCCCTAGTCCAACGTGTTACTGAAACTTTTACTATAGTTTTGCTACTATAGCTGTCAACATTAAATAATTGTGAAAAGTGTTGATTACAGCATTACATATAAAGGTGCAATAGGTGATTGTCTTCAGAATTTTTTTTGTTATGCTGGTTGAAAGTGTCAAGGCGCCGGTCTGATCTGGGTTTGTTTATGTTGTGTCCTGGTCTGTCTGGAGCACATGGCTGTCAGTTGGTATTTGTGTTTGCCATGTGCTCTATTGTCTATTGTTACCCCGCCCCTCTTGTTACCTTATTATCTCGTTAGGGTTAACACCTGTTTTAGATAATTAGTCACCCTTTATATTCCCCTCTTGTTTTCCATCCTGTGCCAGATTGAATTGCTGCTCTGTGGAGTTAACCTAGCTCTTGTCACGGTCCTATTGTTGTTAAGCCTAGTCTTGCATAGTTTTCTTTGCAGTTATTTTATACCTTTTGATATTAGTTTTTTTTCTTTTGAGTTAGTTCTGTGCTATCCAGTTCCTTGTTTTTTGAGCTCCTGCCTCTTAGTTTAGTTTTTTTTTTTTTTTTTGTTATTTTTGTTGCTCCCCCTTCGGTAGTGATGGTGAAGTGAAAGCGTTCTGAACCAGTAAAGCTTTCAACCCAGTTGTATCAGAAAAAGGTTCATTAGTCGAAGCTTTTTAAAACGGTTCATGTTGTGGCCATCTTGTGGTCATAAAAATGAATAACACCTTCCAAAGTGCTGTGATTCATTACAGCTGCTGGTTTCACATTTGGTTTTGCTAATGATTCCTTGTTTTAATTTATTGTATAAAAATAATGGCCATTGTCAAAGTCATTAATTTGTGTCGGTGTACTGCCACTAAAATAATTCAAATAAATCAAACATAAACTCATGAATTAAATCTGTGATCTGTCAATGTTAACTCTGCCTCAGTCCTTAGACTGTTATTTCATGGGCAAAGTTCATTTGATCTTAATATATAAATTAGGATAAAAAGAAAACAATGCTAACGCATTATAATGTAATGTAATGTAAAGGAAACGGTGCTAAGGTTCGCTTCGTTTGAACCATGTTTGAACTAGATACTGAAGCAGTAACGTGATTGTCAGGCGAATGAAGCTTCGGACGTCATAGATCACGTGCTTTTGGCAAAATGAATCCAGCTCCGATACAGTGCTTCAATGTGAGATGTTTCGTTTTTTTGATACAAGCTTCAAAGCCTCGGTGTCGAACGTCGCATCACTACCCTTCGGCTCTGGCTGCTGGACTCCCTACTGCCTGCCTCCTCCCTCCCATCCCTCACTGTCCAGCTCTACCTGCTTCCCTGCCCTTCCGGTTCTATCCATCCAGCAAATCAGCTATTATCAGTCTCGTCCTTCAGCCTCAGGAGATCCCAGTTAAGTCAGCCAGGCTTCTGCCTTCATCCTCCTGGAACCACGCTCCCTCTCTCTCTCACCGTCGTCATTCCCTGTGCCCTGGTGTTCATTGGAGAGCTTGTCTGTCTCGTAGCTCTTGGACTGTTGCTCTCTGTCAATCACTCAGAAACCCCTTTCCCAGACGCCTCCCTCTGACCTGACATTCTCTGCCACAGACCTGGCTGGAATCTCTCCTGGTTTGAAACTCAATAAATCTCTGTTATCCCTGCAACTGATTACTCTTCCTTTACCACCCTGACAGAAAGTCTCTTCACATCCCGATAGCAATCATAGTTAAGTAAATTTATTTGTCTGTATTTACGTATGTATACTGTGGAAGGCGTAGGACCAAGAAATGTTCATCGAGCATTTTGATTGGCTTTCCTACCTGTCTGTCAACATATGTATTTGCATACCTCTGCGCACCCTGTTCGCACAGACACGATACATCACCAGTGCGTTCACGTACGCTGTGCAGAGTGAGAATGGCAGGCAAACATCAACAACCCGATCTTCCTTCCTGGTATTGTAGTACTATTACTAACTGTACTATAACATTTTCTCACCGGTGAATGACACATGATATATTGTAGTAATGTTGTATATGGTCGTCTGGTCTGTGTGCGTATATGCATTCAGGAGGCATGGCTTTGGACGGCGATTTGGATAGATTTTCTTGGATTCACTTTCAGTACTATCAGGCTAAAGTTAGCATTTTCCAAGATGTTCTACTGCACCTTTAAATAAAGTTGCAGTTTTGTAGCCGTGCAATTGCAATGATCTCGCTATTGTAGCTTGATTTCAGCACTCTCACAAATGCTGTATAATGTTTTGGCAAGAGTGCAGAACGCCCTAAGCTTGTGCTAAAGTGAAGTCATTGATAGCTCCAGCATTTCTAAATATAACATTCTTGATGCTTGATTTCTTCATATAATTTAATCTCAATTTAAACAGGTGATTTCATGCTACTAAGAGGAACAATGTGAAGGATCATTTACCCAGCAGGCGCACAACGTCATAAGACGTTGATATTTGGTTAGATTTATGTTGCGATGTCGGGTGACCAAAATTCAGTGTCAAGCCAATGTCTAATGACAACATTAACTTGAAATCCAATACCGACGTTAGCTGATGTTGCTATTTTGTTTTTTTTAGGTTGTGTTGCAAAGTAACCAAAATCCAACGTTGAGCCAATTTACAACTATGATATTATGTAAATATTGTAATATTACATTAGTTGGAAAGCCTGTTTGCCATTACTTTCTTTATATGATAACATGTTTTAAATTGCCAGTAAGCTTTATTAATTGTGACTGGCTCTGTAACTGACACTCAATTTCCCCCAGGTTCAATTGATACAATGTAATTTACTCCATGGTACCTATTCAATCTGCTAAATATAATGAAGTAAATAACATGCTAGTAGGTAAGAATTGCATTTAATACTAAAATTGATTTCTTTAAATAGCGACTAGTTTATTTTATTTTATTAGGCTTTACAAACAATACATGTGTTTAACCGTATTCACCTTGAACTTGTATTTTTGTTGTTGTTGATTTTATTTTTTGGATCTGGCAAGTTTGATCTGGACTTTATTTTTTTGTTATCAACATTTTTTTTCTTTTTCACACACAACATAACATATCATCCATTAAAAAAATATATAAATAAAATAACAAAACAAAACAACAGGCATATACTCAATATCTCAAAAGTCCAGTCAAAAGGGAGGGAGAGAGGTAAGGGCAAGGAAAACACAAAACAAGTCATTCCTTTATATAATCACGTATGTTAAAGAAAAAAACACTGCCAAGCATCAGTGGTGGCTATGGATCCAGTATGTTTTTTCCACACGTGCGGTGTAAACCAGTTCTGTATTATTGTCTTCTTCGCAGCTGTAAAACCAGCAAACAACATTCTCTTTTGTATTGAACTTATACAGAGACTAGAATCATCATCAAGAAGACACAAACTTGGGTTAGCAAGCCAATCAATTTGTAGTAAGGATGATAAAACCAGGTTTGCATGTGTGCATAGACTAATGACGATAGTACATTCCCAAAACATATGAAGAAAAGTACCTGATGATGCAGTATTACATATATGGTAGTTCAAATTTGGTTGTAGTTTCATTTTGAATCTTTTGTAAGGATTTATGTATGCTCTATGAATGACTTTGAAGTGTGATCTGGACTTTATTATCCAGTATGTGTCTAGAAGAATTCCTGGCTGGTATAGCTCTATTTAATGACTTTTGATGAGGACTGCTTACGTCATGCAGGGCATGGGACAAAGCTCCCAAATTAGGGACTGTGCCACAAATTGCAGGACACGTGGTCACCCTAGTTCATGACCCCTTTAAATTAGGCATTTAAAGTGGAAAAATGACACCATGAATGTAAATGATGTGCTTAGAGAAAGAAGAAACAAAATGTCTAACAGAAAAAAAAAAAACAGAAAAAAAACACCACAATCTCATTTTAATAGTAAAGAGAAGTTTAATACACAGAATGACATCACCAAAACAAGGTACGATGATACAGCAGGAAGTACATGATAGTCAGAGAGGAAGTCAGATTTTTTTTTTTTTTTATGTCCACAAGCTCAAAAATATCAGTACACAAACAACTGTGTTTACAGCACTACAGGAGAAAATTGAGCATCTGCACCATGTCTAAATAATTACCCTGATAAACTACTACAGTAACAGATTACAGAGTTTGTAGTTATAGTTAATGTTTGAGCCCCACTTTATATCAAACAATGCAAAAAGATACAGTAAACAAGTGACATATGAGTGTTTTTTCATTTGTTTTAATTTTTTCACAAAGGATGGTTTTAAAAAGGCACCATGGAAGGTGAAAAATCATCTGGAGACACTTATAGTTCTAGAATATTCAGTTGAAATTAGGAGAATGGAAATTGTGTGTGTGTGTTTGTGCAGGTTCATTGTGCTAGTTCTGTCAAAGAGATGATCAAAAAATATCACAATACATGCAGCGATCACTGTGATGTTGTAATTTAGAAATTCTGCAGTTTGATATACAAGTTATTTTATTTCATCAGATATATTTGGTTTTCAAATATGTAAATGTTCAGGTGTGATATTCTGTTTATCTTCAAATGAAAGCACTGAATGAGAAAGTCCAATATGTACATTATTGAGAAAATATTGTTTTTCAGCTTCCCTCGTTTCAACATAACTTTTCCTTTCTGAAAAATGACACTCTACCTTACAAGGTATTTTTGAACTCAAAGGAATAGTCACCCTTTTTTTTTCTTATCTTGGACAAAGTAGATATTCAGAAGAATGTTCATGCCACTCTTTTCATTAAAAAAACCTTGGAGCTTCAAATCAGCACCATATAAGTGGTTCATAGGGTTAGGGTTGCTTATAATAGCTTTGTTTGAAAATAAAAGTAAATAAAATAGTCATTATTAACTGATAATCTTCCCTGATTTTTCAAATTTGATGTCACAATTGGTTATAACACAAATGACAACCAATGGAATAAAACCATGCAGCCTCTTTTTGCTAATGCCATTAAAAAAGCTGTAGCAGAGAGAAAGGTTTTTAGTGAATAAGGAATTTTGGTAAGTTCCACACACAGCAATGATATGTCTTTAGAAGACTTGGAGTATGATGTACAACTTTTTATTAGTTTTGCTATTTTAGAAACAAAGTCATACTGGTTTTCATTTTCCTATTTCCTTAATCAAATCCCTTCAAACACAAAATAAATCTGCTGTTATTACCTAATTAGGTCATTATACCTTATGCCTTTTTCAAAATTTAATGTGATTGTGGTCGCACTTTATTTTAATGTCCAATTCTCACTATTAACTAACTATTAAAGGGTTAGTTCACCCAAAAATGGAATACTCACCCTCATTTCGTTCCAAACTGGTAAGACCTTCGTTCGTCTTCAGAACACAAATTAAGATATTTTTGATGAAATCCGAGAGCTTTCTGGCCCTCCATAGACAGCAACACAACTACCATGTTCAAGGCCCAGAAAAGTAGTAAGGACATCATTAAAATAGTCCATGTGACATCAGTGGTTCAACCTTAATTTTATGAAGCTACAAGAGTACTTTTTGTTCACAAAGAAAACAAAAATAGTGACTTTATTTTCTTCTCTTCCATGTCAGTCTTCAACACGCATTCACGAGAGTACCACGACGCATTCGTGAGTTGCTGCTGACGCAGGAGCCGGCGTTCTGACAGAACCAGGATGCACTGAGCCTTGTTTGCAAGCAGTGGAAGACGCAAGCTGTACATAAAAAAAAAAAAAAAGTCTTTATAAACATGTCTGAAGATTTCGACAGAAGGGATGACTTGCAATTTTTTTGCCCAGCCTTACTTATCCGAACCAGAATATACAGACGATGAACTATGAGAGATGGAAGTTCTATGTCAAAATGCCGGCTTTTGCGTCAGCAGCACCACAAGCATGCGTCAACATGAGGGCGAGTAATTAATTGCAGAATTTTCATTTTTGGGTGAACTAACCCTTTAACTACGACTTTTGCCTCAAACTCCTAATTTGTTGCCTATTAATAGTAAGGTAGTTCTTAAGTGTAGTTATAGTGTAGGATTAAGGGATCTAAAATACGGTCATGCAGAATAAGGCTTTAATATGTGCTTTATAAGTATTAATAAACAGCCAACATGCTAGTAATATGCATGCTAGTTA
The DNA here is from genome assembly GCA_023376895.1 of Aspiorhynchus laticeps. Classification (NCBI taxonomy): domain Eukaryota; kingdom Metazoa; phylum Chordata; class Actinopteri; order Cypriniformes; family Cyprinidae; genus Aspiorhynchus; species Aspiorhynchus laticeps. Next base: position 55,484,948 of record CM041796.1, on the reverse strand, counting down.
ATAGTGAGAATTGGTACTTAAAATAAAGTCTTTCCCAATTTTGTTTTTTTGTTTTTCAAAGTAAAAGGACCTTATTAGACTGCTTTTGGCCCCTCCTCTTAATTTGCAATGATTACCTTCAGAGCCATGAACATTTAACATTGTCTGTGTTTGTGTCTTAGAGTAGGCTGTACACATTATTTACAGTGATATGGAGATATGGATATTTCTGTGGGTGCTATTTCATCCTTAATGGCTTTAAAACGCACTAAACCTTTGCACAGAGTGAGCGAGTGAGAAAGAGAGAGGGTTACAAAAAGAGAATTAATAAAAATTAATGGTGCAACATTTTTCTTTTCATTTTTGTACAAGTCAGACTATCACACCATTGTAAAAAATTACTATTTGCTGCTTGGAATTCATAAGACCAAGCTTTAAAAAAAGGTAATATGAAAAAGTCAAAATTATTGGTCTAAAAAAAATTTTAAACAGCTAAACTGACCTGCTGTGTGTTAACATTAAAGTTTCTAAAAATTTTCATACATATAAAATGAATTTCAACAGCAGACCAATTTTAGGCAGTACAAATGTAGGCGTTTGTTGTTATAATACAAACTGCAATATATGCCCTGCATATACTACTTTTCATCAGTCACTACAAATCTATTATCAAAACACAGAAAATGAATGTAACAAATTCTCAAGCAGCAAATAGTGCACTGACCATCGCTGCAAAGCCTCGAGGTCTAAAGCCTGATGGCCAAGGGGCAGCAGAGGTGATGCGTGCATACACTCTGGTCACTAGGGCGGTGATGTTGATGTTTTCAAGACAAATAGCACCAGAGATACTTCTGTGACTGGCATGTTGATTGACATACGGAAAACGGAAAGAGTCTACATGGACTCCCCCTGTGAATCATCGTCTTCCAGAGACAAAGGCAAGCATAAATCCTAGAGGTGAAGACAGGGTAGGAAGACAAGGTGAAAAGACATATTGGAGTTACGTTTACACAATAATGAAGAATATGGCTGTGTCCGGAATGGATTACTAGCACGCTGCTTATACGAGGTACTTTTTGTCAGATCAAATATCAGTCAGACAGGACTTATCCAAATCCAACATTGTGTAATATGGTTGTAGCTGTTAAAAACAGCTCAAAAAAGTGTTATAAAAAGGCAATAAATATTTTCTGGCTGCATGATACTGGATTGGAAATGAAGGTTTAAGTTGAACGCATTGCATTATGGAATAGAGTATTCCATGCAGTGTGCTCTGGTTATACTGTATTTTTGTGCAAGTAAATATTATTATTGCAAAAAATAGTATGGTAATGTGCCATTACAAGCATATTCATAAAATAAAAATTGAAGAATGGTGGTTTAGGTGGTTAACATGGATGCAAGAACTGACAGAACAGTACCTTCTGTTTGCGACTGTTGCCAGGGCTAGTCGGAGTCGAGATGGGAGACTGCTTAGAGATGGGAGTAGAGAGCTGACTACTGGAGCATGTTCCATTAGCTAGACAAAGAAAGAAAAAGTACAAATGTGAAAGAGAGGGATAGACGAAGAGCCACGGACAGAAATATTAAGGTAAAAGAACAGACAAATTGTGGGGTTAAGCATTGTCTCCACTCCTCGTGTGTAATCATGTTGTCAACTATAGTCTAGCTAGCAAACTTCTGTATCTGTATGCTGGGACTCATTTACACATCTCTCTATGAATAGTGCAGGTTGCTATGATACACTAGAACTGTGTTTACATGTGAGAGTGGTGTGATCCTGTGTACTCAAGTACTAAAGGCTGTTTCAAAAACAGAGCTTTTATTTTAAGCAATACAAAAAACAAAAAACAAAACGAAGGACCAGGTGCCAGGACTTAAAAACCGTTCCAGCTAATGAATAAATAAAACAAAGAGAATGTCAGAAGAAAAGCCAGTCGATGTTGGAAAACCTGGATAAGGAGATATGTGAAACTTCTCTAAAAGTGCTGATCTTAGCCTTTCGTGTGCTAATTGAATGCACGATGGGTCTGGATTTATATAACCAAACACCAATGACTTTACATACACTATATAGACAAAATTATTGGGACACCCCCTTCTTTAGAACAGAAAAATGCACTTCCAAATCTGTGGCAACAACGATGGGAACATAATTCATGTATTTAAAAATTGTATTTCCATCTCTGTTGCAACAGTTTTGGAAGTGTCTAAAATGACTATACCCATATGTACAAGTCATTGGTGTTTGGTGATGAGTTTTTGGCTCAAGGTCTGCATTTACAGTCACACCAGAGGTGTTAAACTGGGATTAGGACTTGGTTTTATGCAGACCAGTCAAGTTCTTCCACACTGACTTAATCAATCATTTTCTTTTTGAATCTTGTCTTATACACAGAGGCATTGTCATGTTAGAATAGAAAAGGCTCCTGTCCAAACTGTTGCTATAATATTAGAAGCACACAATTTCCTAGAATATCATTATATGCTTTAACATTAAGATTTGTACTCATAGAAATTACTAAAGTAGTCAAACCTGTTCATTAGAAGGGGGCGACCCTATACTTTTGGCAATATAGTGTACTTTTGCATAAAGCATCCATATTTGTCCATGCCCATGTTGATTATAGTATTAAAAATTTGAAAAGTATTAATTTAAGGTACATTTAGAACAAATAAAAATGTGCGATTAATTGTGATTAATCACGAGTTAACTCATGACAATCATGTGATTAATCGTGATTATTATTTTTTTATCGATTGACAGCCCTAGTTAATACATTAACTAATGTTAACAAATGACACCTTATTGTAAAGTGTTACTGTGTACTCCTAATAATTATTAAATTCGATAACATTTTAGCAAATGTACACAATTAAAATGTACATGTTTATTCATCCAGAAAACATAACAAAAATGTTGATGACAAATCTTGTCTGCAGGGGTGTGTAAAGTTAATTATTTTATTTTTTATTTATTTGTTTTTTAGATTTAAAGTCTAGACTTACTCTGACAAGCGAATATTCAGTAATTATTCAGGGAACTTGTGTGAAAAAAAGCGTTTATTTTGCAGTTTTGTTTGGTTAAGTCAGTTGTGCAGAAATTACACTTTAACTTTAAACGATTTAGAACTCTGAGATTCTGCCACCACAAGATGGCAGTCAATGCATGACACTGCTGACTGTGGATTAAAAGGTCAAAGAGGACATATTAAAGATTTCCTTTTCCTTGTCACTAAAATATCATCACTTTCCTAGCCACCACCTTTGCAATTAGGGGACCTCTGCCAGGGTAATACCTATACTTGACCATATGAAGGTGTTGATGGGACACTGTTTGCCTGAGTTTCTTTGTGTAGATGCCATATATTCCATATAGCTTCTTATTTATTTGTGTTGATCCTGTAGTATGCAAGGATGGCCTGTACAAACCCCATTGGCCCTAATCCTCAGAATATAAAGTGTCCCCTGGCTAAGTCTTGCTTAGAAGATTGAGCGATCATCCTCTCTAAAATATTAAACACGTAATAGAGCAAATCTATCTGCTTACATCAAACTCAAAATTGTGTGACAGACATCACACAGAGACCTCAGAGAGCCAAACACAGATGTTTGCTCTTTCTTTCGTTTGTTCGTTCGTTCTTTCTTTCTTTTTCTTTCTTTCTTTCTTTCTTTCTTTCTTTCTTTTGTCAATGGATTAAAAGGGCATGATGTTTGTGCATGTTTTGTTTTTGTGCATATTAAGTACATATGTTTTGACTGCCGTTTTGATCAGTCTTTTGTGAGATGCTTTCCCAGCAAGCAAAGAATCTGAAATTTGGATATGTTCAGAGCAGTGCTCTGATATTTTCTAAAGATTTATGATCCTGGAATATTTCTACAACCGACTCATCCCTGGCATAATAGCTGAAAGTGCATATTTAGAAGCATTCAGTCCAGTTGCTTTGACCTTTAAAAGTGAAAATCTGCATGTATGAAACATATTGCATTATATTATATATGTATTAAAGTAATTTTGAAAATATTAACCGTTTATGGACACAGAATGTTAATTGCATAGGCTAATACAAGAACACATACAAACATGGGCAATTAAGTGATTATCACAGAATAACAAAAAGTTGTGACAAGGTGCTAAAAATCTCATAAAAACATAAAACAACAGATAATTCATAATCATGCATAATTTAACCATGTAAACAAAATAAAATGTGCTAATATAATATCATGGAGAAGCTGTTTAGAATAAAATAAAGTGTATTATTGTAGAAAGCCTGTCAATCATCCATGCAATAAATTGTGGTGCTTTAGCCGTGATGTGAAATTAACTAATTAGTATTATGGGGTTCAATGTGTGTTGAGCTGACACAGATCACATAATTATAGGCTCACTAGAATCAGCCGGAGACTTGCAGCGTCGGACGGGACCGGGACTCTTAGTAGAGCCCCTCTGTCCATTGGGGGTCTTCATCACGCGACACTCTACAGCAAGAGCAAAAGAGACAAATCATAGGTAAAGGTATGCCTTAAAAGTATGAAGAAAAATACATTCTTGAAGGATACAAAGTAGAGATGTCACCAACTTTTGCAGTAACAAATTTCATGATGTGAGAAAAACGCATCATGAGTTAATGAATAATATGGTAACATGAATAGTTTGTGAAATGCTTAAGATTTTTTTTTTTTACAAATAACATTTGTAAAAAAGAGCATTAGGTAATATGTGAACTGAAGTTTAATGACATTTGTTAGCATTCAAAAGTACATAATTAATAATTAATTAATAATTAATTAAAAGTACATCATAATTCCTGATGAAATCATTTATAGATTTTTAAAAAGTGCATGAGCGTATCAATTGCAAGTGTAATGACATTAACTAAAGATCCCGCATTATATAATGTTTGTTAATGATTAATTAATGAAGCTTTTGTATCATTGAATCATTTTTGAATCATTGTAAACAATATCAAAATCATTTGAAGATTTTCAGTTTAATGACATTTGTAAGCATTTCAATTTACATTAAATAACGATCTGTTAATCATTAAAGGGATAGTTCACCCAAAAGTGAAAATTTGGTGTTTACCTGCTTACCCCAAGGGCATTCAACATGTAGGTGACTTTGTTTCTTCAGTAGAACACAAACGAAGATTTTTAACTCAAACCGTTGCAGTCTGTCAGTCATATAATTGCAGTCAATGGGACTCACGGCTTTGAGAGAAAAACAAAAAAACATACACAGACAAAACGAAATTAAACCCTGTGGCTCGTGACGATACATTGAGGTCTAAAGACACGAAACGATCGGTCTGTGCAAGAAACTGAACAGTATTTATATAATTTTTTACCTCTGATCCGCCGCACTGTCCAACTGTCCTGAGGGCATTCACAACATTTCAGCAGCTCCAGTGGCGCAATTGGTCAGCGCGCAATACTTATAAGACAGTACGCAGCAGAGCAATGCCGAGGTTGTGAGTTCGAGCCTCACCTGGAGCAAGGTTTTTTTTTTTTACTCACATTTCACTGCTGGTTAATACTCTCTGTATAATCGTGTATGTGACAAATAAATCTTGAACTTGAACATCTGGCGCGTGACGCATCTTCTTCTTGCTTTATGGTGGATCGCAGATTATAAGTGCATTACTGCCACCTCAAATGGACCATTGACACTTCTAATTAAGATTGTAGATAGAGTGTCAATGGTCCATTTGAGAGATAGGTGGCTGTAATGCACTTGTAAGTCTGCAATCCACTGTAAAGCAAGAAGAAGACGCGTCACGCGCCGGATGTTGTGAACGTGCTCAGGACAGTTGGACAGTGCAGCGGATCAGAAGTAAAAAAAAGGATATAAATATTGTTCAGTTTCTTGCACAGACCGATCTTTTCGTGTCTTTAGACCTCAATGTATCGTCACGAGCCGCAGGGTTTAATTTGATTTTGTCTATGTATGTTTTTTTTTTTTTTCTCTCAAAGCCGTGAGTCCCATTGACTGCAATTATATGACTGACAGACTGCAACGGTTTGAGTTAAAAATCTTCGTTTGTGTTCTACTGAAGAAACAAAGTCACCTACATCTTGGATGCCCATGGGGTAAGCGGATAAAAAAACTAATTTTCATTTTTGGGTGAACTATCCCTTTAAGTAATGTTTAATAAGTACATAAGCAAAACTAATGATCTGTTAAGCATTATATAATATTTGTTAATGATTAATTCATGAAAGTTATTATAAAGTGTTACCTCAATATATTTTATAGTCAATAATTTAAAATTTAAATTTATTTACTAAAAGCTATGACCTACCGTTTTCATCCAGGGAGAAGTCATCCTGTGCATAGCGAAATTTTTCTGGTCCACAGGCAATGAAAACGTCGTCATCACCAAAGAAATCTTGCAAGCAAGTCACCTAAAATAAACAAACAAACAAACAAAAATATGGAACACTAATTATGATATGACAGTGCAGCCCAAAAAATTATGCTAAATTACTATAACCAGAGTATAAAGGAATATAACCCAATGGTGCTGGTTTGGAATGCGGTCATGAAAGAGAGCATGCACATCAGCCACTCTCTGAGTGCCATTACCAAAGAACTTTGAAACTGCCTGCAACAAGGAATGTGTTAAGGTTAAAAGTTTTTTTTTGTTGTTGTTGTTGTTGTTGTTTTTCTCTCTCACACAGAAACCACTCAAGCAGAGTCTGGCAATTGTTGAGTAGAATGGCATTTCAGATGAGCGATTAAAAAGGAGCGATTTATTCCCTTTGATATGTGTCAGGAGTCAAACTCTACAGCCCTGAGACCATAGTGTGACTATTTTCACTGGCAGAGAAAAAAAACAACTGGTCATAGTTAGGGTGACCACATTTCAGTTTTCCAAAAATAGGACAGTTGGGGATGCAGACTTGGGGGGGTTGGGGGTTGATTGGTGTTGGGTGGGTTTGTGGGTTGTTTGAGGGGGATTATATAATATTCAAACTCAAAATATGTCATTTCCATACCTAAAATACATATTTTACAGTCACCTTTATGCAGATTGATCATAAACAAAGCTAAAAGGCTTCTTACCAGTGGCAATCCTTGCCAATAAATTAACATCTACCACAGTTTATCATGGGTAGAATGCAAAATGTTTCAATGTTACAAGCATTTCAGTCAAATGTAATTTATTCAATATTTCAAACCTTTAACCCACGGGGGTAAATCAACCAATGGCAAGAGTAGCCCAATTCCAAGGAAAAAAATGCGGACTTGGAATCCCTGCATCCAACACTTGCTGCTGGACCAAGATTTAACTCATCATGGGTCGAGAGTAAGGAGAGATGACTGACAGACCATGCTGAAGAATTTGCTGCTCAGCAGACTGACAGATATCTGATCTTATAAGATGTGCTCCCATTACAGAGAGTGCACGTGATCGCCAAATCGAAAGTGAAAGTGAACAGCGAGCACTCATTCATAAGAGATTTAAATACTCTGCAGTTCCCTGATGCACAACAAATATATTTAATATTAGAATGTTTGCGTGAGCAGGCGGTATGGTCAGAAGTTCAGCAATAGGGGATTAAGAAAACAGTGCCGCACAGTGCTTTAATACAAAAATGCACACAATGAATGGTGACTGTAGAAAGCAAAAGCCGAATCCCGGACATTTTGGGTGATTTAAAAATCCCGACCGGACACATTTTTTTAGGTCCAAAAAGAGGACATGTCCAGGGAAAAGAGGACATATGGTCACCCTAGTTTAGTTTAAAATTTTAATCCATTAATTATTAATTTTAAACAATAGTTGAAATCTCACACAAACACAGCGCAGCATTTTGTGATAAACATGTAACCAAGCCTGCTGGGTCAAAACAACCCAGTGCTGAACTTGTCCCTTTTTAACCCTGCCACACCAATTGCCAAAATGTCCCAAATTGTGCTGTTTATAACACAGCATTTTAGCATGTATCTCTACCATGTATTGGCAGTTTAAGTGATGCTCACACACAGACACATTTGTATGTTTCTATGGCTTTACTACGATCCTCCAGTTGTTCATAAACAAGGATATAAATATTTTGGACATTGTTGAAGACTGCTATTTGACATTATATGCTAAAAATGGTTCACCACCAGCCAAGTAAAGAATCCCACCCCAATGACTCCAGTCTAACACATACACACAGTGTTAAATGACAAAGCTAATCTAAGCTGACCTTGTCATGAACAGCTGGCCAGCAGGGTGTGTGTCTGCATACTTGGATGTGTTTGTGTGTGTGTGTGTGCGCGCACGCGTTTTTGTGACAAATGAGGACATAAATTTGTATAATGACACAGGTATGACATAGGTATTACAAGGTGAAGGTGACTTATGAGGACATTGCCCCATGTCCCCACTTTTCAAAACGCTTATAAATCATACAGAGTAAGTTTTTTTGGAGGAAAGTCGAAATGCACAGTCTCCCGTGAGGGCTAAGTTTAGGTGTAGGGTTGGTGTAGGGCAATAGCACCTATGGGATGTCCCCACTTTTCACAAAAACAAGTGTGTGTGTGTGGCGGGAGGAGCAAATGACAGACACAGTGGGTGTGGCGTCAGGCCTCGGAGAGACTTTTATTGAACAGAAATAATAAAATGGTGTCCAAAGGGGATGAAGTGTCCAAAATAAACAGGGGGTCTGGTGTCCTCGTCGTGCTGCGGGGTTCGTGAAGGAGGGGCAGTGTTCGAGAAGGAAGGGTCCAGGTAAGGGGGCGGAGTCCGGCGGCCGCACGCGCTCCCCATCTTGGCTCCGGGGCGCGAGGTTTGGCGGCTTCCTTTAGCGGCTTCGTCCTCCTTTTGGCCCGCGGTGCTTCCGGGGGTATACGCCCGGCATCCTAGCCCATCAGCCGTCTCGCAGGTGCGGTTCTCGTCGCTCGACGCTCCCTTCCTGGACCCATGAGGACACCAGCGTGCATGCATGGGGAAGAGACCGGTCCCCCGAGGAGAGGCGCACTCGGCATATAACAGCGGCGGTGATGAGGCTCCATTCACTTCAGGTGTGCCTCATCACACGCCGCCAGACCTGGCTGTATTCAGCGCCCCTCCTCTCTCACACACCCACTCCCGCCGGGAGCCAGGTGAAGGGCGGCGATTAAGGGATGGGGAGATGCTGATAATTAGGGGGGAGGCAGCCGACTCGTCACCCCCCCCCCCCAAGCGACATCCCCGTCATCCGGCCGCCGCCCACCACACAGGAGTGCTACCTTCCTCAACCAAGCTCCAGCGGTCGGAGTGGGCGGGGCAGGGATTCCTCTCCGGGCAACTCTCCCTCTCGCACCACACCGGAACCGGGACAGAAAAACCGGGTTTTAGTCGACAGCCTCAACCAACCACAGAGTAAATGACAATAAAAGAAACGTCACTTACCCAGTGCGGGTTTTCACGAACTTATGCGAGCGAGTAGGGATGACGTCATCGGGTGTTGCCCAAGTGCGCTGTCTAAGCTCCGCCTTGCCTGCATTCTCCACCAGTGTGGCGGGAGGAGCAAACGACAGACACAGTGGGTGTGGCGTCAGGCCTCGGAGAGGCTTTTATTGAACAGAAATAATAAAATGGTGTCCAAAGGGGATGAAGTGTCCAAAATAAACAGGGGGTCTGGTGTCCTCGTCGTGCTGCGGGGTTCGTGAAGGAGGGGCAGTGTTCAAGAAGGAAGGGTCCAGGTAAGGGGGCGGAGTCCGGCGGCCGCACCTCGGGTCCGGGGCGCGAGGTTCGGCGGCTTCCTTTAGCGGCTTAGTCCTCCTTTTGGCCCGCGGCGCTTCCGGGGGTATACGGCCCGGCATCCTGGCCCGTCAGCCGTCTCGCGGGTGCGGTTCTCGTCGCTCGACGCTCCCTTTCTGGACCCACGAGGACACCAGCGTGCATGCACGGGGAAGAGACCGGTCCCCCCGAGGAGAGGCGCACTCGGTATATAACAGCGGCGGTGATGAGGCTCCATTCACTTCAGGTGTGCCTCATCACACGCCGCCAGACCTGGCTGTATTCAGCGCCCCTCCTCTCTCACACACCCACTCCCGTTGGGAGCCTGGTGAAGGGCGGCGATTAAGGGACGGGGAGATGCTGATAATTAGGGGGGGGGGGTAGCCGACTCGTCACAGTACGTACATACTTCTACCTACTTAACCATATTTTGGGGACAAATTATTACCCAGCAATTAGCTAAATCTGGAAAAATCTTCATTTAAGGAGACTTACAAAGGCCCATTCAATTTGGTTAATTGTAGCAACTCAATATGGCTGACTCTAGCAACTCATTGTTTAAATAATTTAAATTGCTCCCATCTGACAGTAGGTACATTCTGGCAATATGTATGATGAGTAGCTACTCTTTTGTCCAAGTGGATTTTATTATTATTATTAATATTCTATGCCATTTTGTATATTGTTGTTATTGTCCTGATTATTTTTAAATTATTACTTATAATGTGTATTTATAAAGCTGTATAAAAAAAACAATAAAATCACTACAATACTATGACAATCACATAATTAATAGTTCTTGTTTTTTTGGGGTTTTTTTTACCTAAAATAAAACATATGATAACCTGTTCATCTTTCCTGCTGTTGAAACCAAAAGGGAAAAGGAAAGGGAAAGGGAAGTGGTGTGTGGCCAAGTGGGGTGACCCATACTCGGAATTTGTCCTCTGCATTTAACCCATCCAAGTGCACACTCACAGCAGTGAACATACACCCAGAGCAGTAGGCAGCCATGTTGCGGCGCCCGGGGAGCAGTTGGGGGATCGGTGCCTTGCTCAAGGGTCTCACCTCAGTCGTGGTATTGAAGGTGGAGAGAGCACTTGTTATTCACTCCCCCCACCTACAATCCCTGCCGGACCTGGGAATCGAACCTGCAACCTTTGGGTTACAAGTCCAACTCTCTAACCATTAGGCCACGGCTGCCCAAAAGGTGGGAGTCTGTGTCCAAAAAAATATATAAATGAATCACAATATCTTGTTAAACCTCTTTACTGGCTTAAGATAATTTCGCAAAAGTGCGATTCAGAGAAAACGAACGTGCGCACAAAAACACGTGCGTACGCCTCTCTTCCAGATGTGACGTTTATAAATCGCAAATGATCTTGAAATTGTGCGCAGCTGACTGGTGTCAGATCTCCGCCTTGTAAACGCCCCCTAATTAATATCATTATCATATAAAAGAGCACACGCCAATATCCTTATTTCTATGCTTGAGAATGACGAGCACTAAGAAAAAAAAACTTTACTGAGTCTGAAATCGAGGTCCTGCTGGCGGAGGTAGAGGTTCATGCGGGGACGCTTTTTGAGTCTCTTCAGTGGGCTTTCACACAAAACTAAATGTGTGGCATGGCGGTGTATAGCGCAGGCTGTGAATGAGGAAGGGGGGCAGCAAAGGTCCCTAAAAGACGTAAAAAAATGGTCTGACTTGAAATTACAGTCCAAAAAACGCGTTGTCTTCTCATTGCACGGTTTGCAATATTTTCAAGAAGCGCTAATGCTGCCATTCTGCTTCTTGCAAACTACTACTTCATAGGCCATTTTATAGGCCATAGATGCATAGGAATTATTAACATGCGTGGATCCAAATTATTTCATAATGTGTAATTAATTATTCTTTGAACAAACAATGTGTGTGTGGTTATATTTTTTTCTATTGACTATTATCAAAATTACTACTAGAAACAACAGAAATAATAATAATAATAATAGTAGTAGTGGTAGTTGTAGTAGTAATTATTAAACAATAAGGTTACCAAAAGTAAGAATAAACTACAAATTCAAGTAAAATTTTCAGTCATCTTATAAAAAGTGAGCTATCCTACTTTTAAAATCACTGGCTATGACAACTAATAAAAAGTGTAGTATTACAAAATTCTAGCAAAACTAAAAAAAAAAAACATTATAGAAAGAAAGATTGGACGTTTCATATCATAATAAAATAAATTATTACACGATTATGGTCTCAGGTCTGAAAAAACCTGCATGTGATTTGGAATTTCTTTATATTTACAGTTTACTAATGCTGCTCAAATGTGCCAATAATGTACTGACACAAACATATCTAGTGTATTTTATACAAATATAACTGATGTAAATGACAAAAACAAAGTTTAAGGCTGATGTCTCTATTCATTTTCACAGAAGCAAAGCAGCAGATGTTATAAATAAAAAGTTAACAATGTTATTGAATAGAATATATTTAAACCGTTATTGAACGACATATTAGGCTACACAGACAAAACGGTTGGAGATGTTTATGCCTTTTTTTTTTTTTTTTTTTTTTACGCAATAGTAGTAAAACAAGACGTCGCCAGTTCTCTTGTAAAATAAAATAATAAAAAACAACAACAAGGAATAAACTGTGTAGCCTAGAATGCGAGTAAAGAACTCTCAACATTAGGCTACTAAAAAGGTCAGTTTAATCTCGCAAAAACTCCCGTTAATAAAAAATCTGACTACACTGCACAATTAATCTCTCACACTGCATCTTTGTTGTTTATGGTGAATTCGGTGCTTGCACGTACACCGCTTTTATTAGATATTCAAATAGCTGCAGTACTCTGACTTTGCCACAAGGAAAAGTGCGTACGTCTGCTCAGACCTTGACGTGGCGGTAAGCACTTTTCCACGTCAAAGACCGTCTTTATAAATATGAGCTTTGGCGTGGATTTAAGCGTACGCACACTCTAAGATCAAATCTGAGCGTACGCACGCTTTATAAATGAGGCCCCAGATGTTTAGGGACTCACTTTTATTTTATTTTTTTTAAAGAAATTATTTACTTGAAGTATCCCGGTAATAAATATAATAAATATTACATTTAATGACTCATTTTGTATATAAGATCAGTGTTATATTTTGATTTATTTTATTTTATTTTAACAAATTTTATTCTGTAATCTGAAATTAATTTTAATGTCGAAACTTATTCGCATTTTTTTATGTCGAGCTGATTTTGGAAGCACTCGTACAAATATTGGAATTAGTGTAGAATGGTGTTTCTCTTCATTCGCGCAACACAGTCAGATGCCGACCAACACCAACAGACTTGTTTGTGAGGTTTTGTTGGATCAGTGTGTTACCCATGTTGGCATCTGTTGCTGTTGAACAGCAGCTGTCAGGTTGCAAAATGTTTGTAGATTGATGTACAGGTGGTTGTTGTATTTGGTTGGCATCTAACAGTAAAGTGTGAATTACCCTTAAAGGGGTCATCGGATGCCCACTTTCCACAAGATGATATGATTCTTTAGGGTCTTAATGAAAAGTCTATAACATACTTTGGTTAAAATTTCTCAATGGTAGTGTAAAAAACACCTTCTTTAGATGAAGCTGGATCACAAATGATTTGTGCGAACATAGACGCATTTAGGCAGATCGGGGATCGGCGCATTCACATCAAAGCGAAAGTAACATTAATCATCTGCGTCTTCAGTGGCTCAGATGTGAGGAGTAAATGATGACTGCTTTATTCATTATTACATCCAACAACAAAACACCTCAATCGCTCAATTGGAGACATTCTTGTCTTCCCCTGCACCAGAATCGACACAATGGCGGACTGATGACAGCTCACTCAGGGCAGATCTAAGGTAAGACTGCCTTGTCAATCAACTAACATGGGAGCGGTCTGTGCAGAACTGCGTCATTCTGACAGGAATCTCAGAACAGCCTGATTTGAGAAAGGGGATTTTAAAATAGGGATTTAAAAAAGGTGGATTTTTGTCATTTTAGGATGGATGTGTACACACATTTCCAACACACATTTATGATCAAACAACTTGAAAAGTGAATTTTGCATCCGATGACCCCTTTAAGACTGTTAAAGAAAGACAGTTGCTTTTCAAAATATTAACTTTAATTTACATAACAATAATTATCTAACACTAATTTACATAAACAAAGAGCAGTGGGTTGGATTGGTCTGATATCTGTCCTGTTTGTTTATGCATGTGTGTGGGTTTAGTGTGCAAGTGCAGTACATCAACACTGTAACTGGAAGCTAAGATTCAGGGTGTGTATATATGAATGCCTGACCCTCATCTGGCACCTCATGTCTCCTCTCATCCAGACACTACTAACAGAGTTTGTTCCTGTAAGCCAATGTGACAAGCTGAACTCTACATTCAAATCTGGCTCGCGAGATCCACTTTCCTGCAGAGTTTAGCTCTAACCCTAACCAAACACACCTGAGCATGCTAATCAATGTCTTCAGGATCATTAGAAAATCACAGGTAGGTGAGCTTCATCTGGGTTGTAGCTAAACTCTGCAGGAAAGTGGATCTCGCGAGCCAGATTTGAGGATCACTGATGTAGAGCAACAGGAAGAACATGAAGCATGTGTGTGTGTGAGAGAGAGAGAGAGAGAGAGAGAGCCTGCATTGCCAGAAGTGATGGGAACTAATTACAGTGGGGGAAAAAAATATTTGATCCCCTGCTGATTTTGTACATTTGCCCACTGACAAAGAAATTATCAGTCTATAATTTTAATGGTAGGTTTATTTTAACAGTGAGAGACAGAATAACAACAAAAAACTTTTTTTAAGTTTCAAAAAAGTTATAAATTGATTTGCATTTTAATGAGTGAAATAAGTATTTGATCCCCTATCAATCAGCAAGATTTCTGGCTCCCAGGTGTCTTTTATAGTGACCCTCCCCATGTTAATGAAACAAATCAAATGAGCTGATTTCAGTCTGTAACCATATAGTTTTTGAAAGATTCAGTTGGAATTCATAATGTTGTCCATCAACAAAACAATTTGTTGTTTGCTTATAGTTCACAGGCAGCTGTGATCATGATCACTGTTTATGTGCGTGTCTAAGGGACGGGTTCTATTGCTTTTTGTCATTTGACATGATGAGAAGTGAAGGGAGAGTGCATAAAAAAAAAGTGGGGGGGGGGCAGAGGGGCCCTTCACACAGACAAAGTGAAACATTATTATTATTATCATCATATTTGCTTTTAATTCTAACTGCTTTAACTTCTACCACCTGCATATTTTGTCTTTGGCTATTTTCCTTGTACATTATTATTTATTTTTTTCACTATGTTTCTATGCAATTTTTTTCTAATATGAGGAAACTACATTGACTAAAAGTAAAAACTAAATGTTTCTGTGACAAGACGCAGTTTCACTGTGAGACAAAGACTTGCTGTTATACAGTATACTGTCATATATACACATTGGCCAAAAAATGAAAAAAGACACTTTTGGATACTTAAGTCACGCTTAAAAATGTCAGAAGTTAATTATATTCATTGCAAACCATGTGGCATCTATAATCAAATGCTGCTGATGTTTTTCTTAGGACTAAAGTACGGTGACGCATTGCTGCCACAGACATAATATTTTTTCCACTCAATTATGTCATAATAACAAGATCTTTTCTCGTAATAACGAGATCTTTTCTCGTAATAACGAGATATGTTGTAAAGACGGTATAAGTTTCTCGTTATAACGACATCTTTTCTCGTTAAAAGGACATATTTTTTTCTCGTAATAACGACATTGTCATAATA
The DNA here is from genome assembly GCA_023376895.1 of Aspiorhynchus laticeps. Classification (NCBI taxonomy): domain Eukaryota; kingdom Metazoa; phylum Chordata; class Actinopteri; order Cypriniformes; family Cyprinidae; genus Aspiorhynchus; species Aspiorhynchus laticeps. The sequence continues at coordinate 55,469,456 of CM041796.1, read as the reverse complement.
GATATATGGTACATTATGTGAGGGATCTGATTGTCCGCGCTACTGTCGCCACAGTCTGACATAAATGAGGATCTGCACGCTGCTGAATTGAAATAGACTCTTTTAAATGTATTTTAATGTAATGGTTTTAATTGTAGCGGCATGTTTATTAGGATTAATCTACAATCTGTCTACAATATAGTGCTATCCAATAACTGCACTCAGACCCATGACTTGTTTAGATATATGATCAGCTCAAAACCCCAGCTCGACTCTGGGCTTGAATATTTCTTTATTTGAATGACTGAAGTTTGATTTAACAACAAATCGAAATATGAACAAAAAGAAATAAAGAGTTTGTCTAATAGGCTAATAATAATAATAATAATAATAATAACAATAATAATTAGGCTATTATGTTATTATTATTTCATTCTGTTTGGCAAACGGGCAAACGAAAATTAAGCTGTTAAGCGAAAATTAAATTTGTATTTTTTGTTCGTGGGTTAAAAAATTAGCTTGCTTTAATAGTTACGGTGCCGCCCAGGAGGGGCCGTCTTCGGATCACTTAGTTTCGTCGTTGCAACGACATATTAACTCGTGGGAACATGAAGTCTTGGCCTCAAGATGTTATGTTGAGGGAACAACATCCATTTCGTGGCCACGACTTCTTATGTTGAGGGAACAACATAATTTTCTCGTGGCCACGAGTTTAATGTGTAAACAAACGTGACCATAGCAACCCAGGATTATCAGGGATTCATTAATATTTTATTTTTAATTAAGAAATTATTATAATTATTATTATAGAAATTATTACATAATTAAATTATTATATTGACCATAGGCTACGGACTGTAGGCAATTGCATGTGATGTAACCAGCATTCGAATTAAGTTTATCACAAATAGGCTAAATGTTACATAAAGTATATAAAATAAAATAGACCTACAAGAAAAAAAAAATCCATCCCACAATCTTGCTAGCTGTGTGTGTCCATTAACTGATCGTCTTTTTCCATAATATTTGTATATTATTATTAGCTATTATCATTATCATTGTTATTATTAGCCTATTATTATATTTTTATATTAGTTTTTTCCCTTCATTTCGATCTCTTTACATAACGTTCTGACCAGTTTTGTAAATAAGCCATACTGTAAAGCTCGACATAAAGTTTGATTATGCTGATAGCCTATTGGAAATGCAGCTTAAAGGTTGAATTTAGCATATATTTCTTTTTTTTCTGCGAATTAATAATAATTAATATTATAGCCTACTGCCTAGTGTTTCGTTGAGGAATGAATCATTCACGTAGTTTCATTTGTAAATGAAAACACAACATGCTCATTTATCATCACGCACTGGCATAAATAGCCTACAATCATAAAGTATTGGCATAATTGTCAGGCGTTTACAGTATTTGCTAAATATATGGTAGCAAATAGCATAATTATACAGAACGTTAATTAGGTAAAGCGATACACGAATTGAAAGGGGAAATAATAAAATATTATATTTATATGAAATAAATATAACAATATAGCCCTAACAAGTTAATATAACCTAATAATAATAATAATAATTCTAATATACACATAGTAAATGACATGTTTAATGTTAATAAAAATGTTTTATCCATCTCTGATAATACCGGGTTGCTATGGTCATGTAGGTGTGTTTATGCATTAAACTCCTGGCCACGAGAAAAATATGTCGTTCCCTCAACATAAGAAGTCGTGGCCACCAGAAATGGATGTTGTTACCTCGACTAAACGATCTCGTGGCCACGACATATTATCACGTTCCCACGACTTAATATGTCATGGCCACGACAAAACTAAGTGAATGGAAGAGGGCCCCCCCGTACGGCGACGCTGACGCGATTCGACTGCTTTATTTTATATACTTCCACAATAAGAACAAAACGTTACAAATTGCTTCTGTAAAATAACAGGGTGCTCTTTCTGGCGCGCATTGTAATGTCTAATGGTCTACTTAAATAAAACAATTGAAAACAAATTTGTGTTTATTTAATTTGTATAGCCTAAATCCAACAAGAGGTACTGTACAGTCTTTCCCGTGAGCTCATCTGTACTATTGTGCTCACACCCAGGTGCAAAGCAAGCCTATTCCTTCAGTATAAAGCCTGGAATTTAACCCATAAGAAGAACGCGATGCGCGCGCTTGATTCAGCTAAAGATCATTTAATAATATAAAATCATTAATACATAATTAATATATAATCAGACTAAAGTAGCTATCAAGGCCACCATCACATGTGAAACAAATATTAAAACAGCTCATTTGTTTAACCACGAACAAAAATAGGCCTACGATAAATCTAACTTAATTTTCGTTTGCCCGTTTTCAAACAAAAAGAACGAAATAATAATAATAATAATAATCTTATTTATATATTATAATATATATTATGTAATTATTATTATATATAATTAGGCTTATTATTATTATTATTAACCTATTAGAAAATCTCTTTATTTATTTTTGTTCATATTTCGATTTGTTGTTAAATCAAACTTCAGTCATTCAAATAAAGAAATATTCAAGCCCAGAGTCGATTATTCAAAAATAACTGTTTTGAGCTGATCATATAGCCTAAACAAGTCATGGGTCTGAGTGCAGTTATTGGATAGCACTATATTGTAGACAGATTGGAGATTAATCCTAATAAACATGCCGCTACAATTAAAACCATTACATTAAAATATATTTAAAACAGTGTATTTCAATTCAGCAGCATTCAGATCCTCGTTTATGTCAGACTGTGGCAACAGTAGCGGGGACAATCAGCTCGCTCACATAATGTAGGCTACTATATATCTATTATGACATAATGTCGTTATTACGATGTCATTTTAACGAGAAAATATGTCGTTTTAATGAGAAAATTATATCGTTTTTAACGACATAACATCTCGTTATTACGAGAAAATATGTCTTTTAATGAGAGAATTATGTCGTTTTAAGACATAACATCTCGTTTTTACGAGAAAAGATGTCGTTAAAATGACATAACATCTCGTTATTATGACACAATTGAGTGGAAAAAATAATATGTGTGTGGCAGCAATGCGTCACCGTACTAAAGCTCTCTGCACACTGAGTCCGAAATTTTCATATGCATTTTTTAATATTCATTATCCTAAAAATTTGTGATGCACAGAAACATTGCACACTGAGTCCGATGCGTATTAATCCATCCGTTGCCAAAAAAAATTGCAAAACAATAGCCTACTAAATGGAGTCTGCAAGCATTGAGGATGATTTTTTTGTCCTCTCGCTTCTTAAAAAAGAAAAAGAAAGGAACTATTGGGTCCATCCAATCCTGAGATATAGAGGACGGAAAGTCCCCCCTCCTTATTAAGGAGCAGCGGGATTATCACGGGCGATTCAAAGTTTACTTCAGGATGTCAGTGGCTCAGTTTGATGCTTTGCTAGTGATACTAGAGCCACATATTAAAAAGAAGACCACCAATTTCTGTGAACTCAGTGTGCAAGGATCTGTAAACAGTGCTTTTTGCTGCGAGACGAAGTGGATGAACTTGACAATCGCCATTCTGGATTTTGGCGTTCGCTTGTATGGTGGCTCTGAACTGTCAAAACACCAAAATGCTTGCTACGGATGTGAAGAACAGAAAAAATAAAAAAAAATTCGGAGGCAGTGTGTAAACGTGATTGACATAACGTGAGGTTGTATTTATTTTTTAACGTGCGAAAATTTCAGACGAAATTTTCGGACTCAGTGTGCAATGACCTTAACTTAAATTAAATTCCTTAAATAATTTTCAACAAACTGGACTAAATGTCATTTTTCATTGATTCACACAAATGTCCTAACACTGGTGTCCTATCACTACTGTAGTTCAAAATATATCTATTGCTTCTATTGTATTTTATTTGACTGATTGATTGATAGACAATACAGTTATTAAAATACTTTAATACAGTTAAATACAGTTTCCTTTATTGACTGTTTACTCAACGTTAACAAGAAGTTAATTTTTAACTACACCATTGATATATAACTTGTGTAATCTGACTTCATACATCAATGCAAAATGGCCAATTTATTTTTAGTTAGTACTAAGAATAGCACCAGATTAGTCCATAAATCACATTACAATTATTTTTTACAAGGTTAAATTTATACAATACATAAAAGACTAATTCATATAACATTGTTATGAGTGAATAAGAATGTCTGGTTGATGAGGATAAAAGTACAGTGTTCATACTTTGATCATCCAGCCATTGACCACACTGTCCTTTTGAACATTTGCCCACTTGATGTGTCCCTGTTTGTTGTAGAGGTAATATGGGTTGGGTTCAATAAAAAACAAAAAAACAAAAACAAAGATTTGTTTGAGTGTGATGAACAACTCTTTGCATGCATGCTGATTAGTTTCTCGCTATTGTGCTGTTCCTGTCTCACCCACACACACTAAAAGGAACCTGGCTTAAATTTCAAATGATTCCGTGCATCCAAGTTAATTCTTTTAAAATATAGCAAATAAAGTACACATTAGTGCATGTGTGTGAGGAGACTCTAAAGTTGATTGTTTTTTTCAAAACATTATAACTGGTATTTTCTTTGTGCTAGCACAGTGGAAAGCATCATTTCCATATATGTCCTGTTCAAAATAATGTTCATAATCTGCATACATATGTCACAAAAGCCCTATTCGGACGGTAATTGTTTCTCAGGGGGATGTAAGTGATTTTCACCATTTACAGGGGGTAGTTGGTGATTTTTATGCCGTCCGAATCCAGGATGTAGGTGTTTTTCTCTGTAAAAATCCCCATCCGAATCCACATCTCTGAGTTCACGAGAAGAAATTGATTCAAAATTCAGTGTTTAAACCCTTTTTGAGCACTCCCGAACACCATAAGGTAACGTTGTACTTCGGTGTAATTTGCATACATATTTATTTCTGAAATGCTGGAAAGTATTTAAAAGAACAATACTTCACAACTGCTCCACCACAGCCACTGGGAGCAGAAAGAGAAGAAAAGCACGTAAACATTCGAAATAGGTCTTTATTATGGCAGCAGCAGGTATGCAATACAATTTTAAAATGTGTATTATAAGCAGATATATATCACTTATAATTAAATACAACTATAGTGTGTCTATTTTCCTATTTTTAAACAGGAGATTTAAATAATTAAATAATAAATAGGATTATACATTATAAAATTTGCATGGAATAATAAGAATACATTTTACACAATAATAAGAATACATTTGTAAATAAAATTTATTTTATTTAAAGCAGACAATATGTGACTGGCCACATGAGCAGCGTGTTCCCAGGTTCGTAGGATCACAGAACTCGCTCCTCCATGGTTAATTTTTTAGTTTGTTGTTGTCTCATACTTTTAGATAAGCTGTTATTTGTAAATGCTACTGCTTCTGTTAGCTTTTAATAAACGGTTTTATCCTGATTAAAGCCTTAATACAGTACGGCAACCGCACACGCGTCGATATGGCTCTGTGAAAATAAGTGTATAAATGGAACAGCTCATTTGAGCTGAGAGAGAGAGCGAGAGAGAGAGAGAGATGCAGAGCAGGGCAACGCAAGGAACAGTATTAAAGGGGGGGTACAATGCTGTTTCGTCCATTGAGAGTTATTTACACTGTTAAAGAGTTGGATTCTCATGCTAAGCATGGCCAAAGTAAAAAAAAAAAAAAGATTTGTAAGTATGACTGAGTATTTCTGTGGCAAAAATCTTCCTTCCGGATTCGTACAAGTTTTGGAAAGTTTTTTTCAATCATGGCTCTTGCTGACGTAAACGACGGTGGAACTCCTTATATGGGCATTTCTCCAGGCAGAACGCGCCCGTGCATGCATCGACCAGAGCGAGAGCAAGAGCGCGCCCATCATCGCGCTTCCTTTAGATGCACTGCACGGGACTCGCTCGGGAAGAATGTCTTTAAAGAAGTGTGTTTTTGGTTGTAAGGGAAGATAACCTTGCTCAGCTTCCCAAAAGAACCCAGTGGATGCAGTTTTTCCGGGTCAGCAATAGAGTTTCAGAAGTGTGTTTGTTGACGAACGTTTTATAAACAAGGCCCAGTTCGACACTGGATTTGCACATCGTTTGGTACTGAAAGATGGAGCAGTCCCAGCTATAAAAGATCCCGGTCATGATTCATAACTGCAGATGGTAAGTGAAACGACATCAAATGTCTCTGTTTTGTTAGCGATAGGCACTCAAGTGCTCGTCACTCTTTAGCTCCGCCCACGGCACGCCTCCAGGAGCTCGGTTTTTTTCAGGGGGAATCGTAAAGCTGTATCTTTCTTTTATAAATATGATAAAACTAAAGACTTTTTGGAGATATGAAGGATGCAGTACTACTTTATAGGTACTCAATATTAACATGAGATTGGGTGAAACTGTGTGTTATGCCCCCTTTAAGAACCGATGCTTTAGAACAGTGGTTCTCAAACTTTTTACACCAAGTACCACCTCAGAAAATATTTGGCTTTCCAAGTACCACCATTATGACCAACATACAGTTTTATTCCTAATACAAATATTTATTATTGTCAGCCAATTAAAACATTGCAAGTACACAGTTTGAACATTAACACTGCACTGTGCTTACTTCCAGGTAAATAAAAAACTTAATTATTAAATTAAAATATATTGCACCTAAAAGTTAAATAAAAACTGTACTGTACTTCAGTGTTAAAAACTGTACTTAAATAAAGATTAAATGAAAATGTATCATACTTAACATTTTAGTACAGTAACTTAGTTTTTATTTAACTTTTAAGTAGCTACAATACATTTTCATTTAATCTTTAAGTACAGTACAGTTTTTATTTAACTTTTTACTTGATAAAAAAAAAAATGTGTAGCTGCAAGTAACTACAATCATGCCACATGACCACCAAAGCCAGCTGTAAGCGCTTGAGAGGGCACCGTAGTTTTGTTTTTTTTTTCAGTTGAGACGCTGTGGTTGATATTAGGGATGTTCATTTCGGTTATTTTTCCTAACCGACAACCGACGTTCATTAACCGTTAACCGGCAAGATTATTTTAAATTAGAACTGAATTAAATTAGAAAGAATAAGTGTCTGTGACCCGTTAAAAACTAATTCCGGGAATTAATTTTACATGAGACAGCTAAAAACAGCAAATAACAGAACATGAGGATTCACAAGAAAAACCAAAGCACCCCCATAAAAATGAAATAAAATAAAAACATTTGACTCATTAAACACATGCATAAATACTGCAATGCAAGAATGTGATTTGCAGTCGCATGTAATGTCAGTATTTTATTTTAAAAATGGATCGGTTCCTTGTGCCAAGTGCCTACTGTTGGCCTGCCCCGACTAAAGATTTTTCTAGTCAACTATTCGCACGTTTATATTAAATTGATAGTATAATAACCATTTAAGTTATTATTCCGCGCTCAAAAGCACGCATAACGCTTGCCGCAAAGCACCAGCTAAAGTAATGATTATGAATGCATCGGGGAAAAAGAAGACATTTTAATTATTTATTAATAAACTAGTGCTTTCTCAGACTCGCCATCACAGTTGATGGGCCTTTAATAGAGAAATGCACCTATACGGACTACATAATCAGAGAAGATTTTAATTTTTTTTATTTTAATTGGTTTTCAATCTTTCTGCAGATTTATTTCTTATGTCTGTGAGCTGGTTCATTGTTGCGATGCACTCCATTCACGGAGACTGCATGATACGACAGAAAACAAAAATGACGGGAGTATAAGCTCTTTCCGCAGGAAAAAATAAATACATAAAAATAATTGCGTGCACGCCCCCATGTCATACAGTAGGCTAAGCGCGATAATGCTCCCACATTCCTCATAAACATTTGAAATGCGCCTATACAGCGATTTTATTATTCATATAAAATAATAATAATAACAACAACCTGTTTTGGTCATATTTACTATTAATTGCCCAGCTCACCCTGTCATTGATCTAGCACCCCCTCAGCACCTGCGTTCAACATTCTCTGGTGCCGCCCCGATCATATTATATCACATCAAGCACCTGCAGCGCTTCTGCGAGCGGAGAAAAACAAAGCTAGGCGATATATATATATATATATATATATTATAACGAATAAATAGGCCTATATGAGAAATATATTTTCACTTAAATAATAATTTAAGAAAACGAAAGAAAAACTGTGCAACAAGTAGCCTATGCAGAGTTTCGGTTCATTTTTGTGCTGTGCGAAAGGAAACCAGACGGCAGAAAGCGGAATCCTATTTTTTTTAGGCTTATTTTACAAAAGCGCAAATATTTGTTTTTATTGTGAATGCACACAAATAAAAGCAAACCTTTTACAATTCCGATTATCTTCAAAGGAGTATTTGCTTCCACTGTTAGAAGGGAAAAGAAAGTCAAGTGATTGCTCCAGCGCTGCATGCGCGTGCACAGTTAAGCTTTACCTTGACAAAGCAGCCTGTTCATTATCATTATTAAAAAACAATCAGTCAAACATATGGGCCAGGGGAAAAAAACACACTGCTCAGTTAAATATGTAGTAAAATCTGTGCCGTTAAGCGTTATCACCATATCGCCGTGAAGTTATGCAAAACATTTTTTTTTACGTGGATATTGGAACGCGAGTGAAGCAGGCCTACATAAAAGGTAAATAATATTTTGGCATTCAAATACATTGCGAATACGGAAACATTTGATTTTGTGTCGAAGGAGACCCAAAATTGGTTTCAGTTTCATTTTAGCCTAAATTAATTTGTTTTGGTTTGTCATTTATATAGCTATAGATTCTTACATTTTTAATTCTTGTTCTTTTCTAACTAGTCTACTGTTAATAGAAAGGCTTTATTGAGGAGTGAGGGGAATAGCCTAGCTATGTTTACAGTGTTTATTATAATGTTTGTAATTCACGTCGGCCTATTTCTGAATGAAATAATAAAATGCGATTCATGTTTGTTTTTTTCTCTCTCTAAAGAACATATATATTTTTTATAGGCGTAGCTTATTTTAACCATGCAGCAAACCTTTACTGAATTACTGAAGAAGAAAAAAAAAAGTGACTTTAAACCATTTAACTGATTATATTAATCAGTCAAAATTCTTATCGGTCGGTTAATGGTTAAACGGTTAAAATGAACATCCCTAGTTGCTATGATATGGAATATTCGCTGAAGTAATATGGCAGACGCATCGCGAATGAAATGTTTCTCCAAGTATTATTTTTCATAACAATATTATGGTAGGCTACTCCGGCAATTCCATCTGGTAAAGATATAAATACTCGGAGACAAGCAATATTAACTTCTCCATTGTTGTTCAGTCCTAGTACAAGCAGGGTGTGACGGTATTAGTCCCGCCCCTCCTCCACTGTGATTGGTTAGCTAACTAAGTGACAGTGATGAGCGCTAAGTTTCACCCAAAGATGAACATTTATCAACTCTCAGCACTGAGAAAAAAAACACCAGAGTGCTCAGCATGAAAAAGACGCTCCCATTTAAAACAATTGAAAAAAAATCACTAGCCTCGGGAAAAAAAAACGCTTTGGTGGACATGCGGCCTAATTTATATATAATTCAGAGATTCCTCTGCGTACCACTAGAGGAAGCGTACCACACTTTGAGAACCACTGCTTTAGAACATTGATTTTGAGACTTGTGAATCCATTAGAATCGTTAGAAGACACAATCACGATTCATATGAATAGATTTTTTTCATGCACCCCTAGTTTTCTTCCTCTTCTCTAAAGCAGCGCAGCATGGCCTCGCCCCCTTCATTGCGTGTTCCCGGGGGAGGGTTTTTTCTGGGTTCTTGATGTAACGGACCCGGGAAGTAACTCGTTGTAGTCCCTTACCAGTCGTTTTTGTAGGCATTAACACTGCCAGAATTTTAAAAGACGATACCTTTGTTTGCATTGAACTTTCAGCGCTGCAACTTTGCAGATATTGTTTATGCTCAAACAGCAACATACACACTATCTAATGTTAAAAAAGTGAAATCACAATCAACCACCCCTTTAATGTTATGTAATATTAACGAACCAATTAGCTCTTCTTTTTTGCTGTCTTTTGTGAGGTTATGCATTCATTCATTGTAGTCAAAGTTTAGTTTTGAAATACTTAGCATCAAGTAAAAAAAAAAAAAAAACCTTTGTAAACTTCATAGGATTATATAATCGATTTTACTTTTAATGACATATAAAAACAAGCTGTAGAAGGTCATTTTACATGGAAGTCATATGATGAGTTTCTATGTAAATGGGTTGCTCGTGGCCTGAATAATCTTCAAAATAGACCAGACTATATGCCGATAGTTGAAAGCCTGGCTCCATCACATCTGAAATGCTATTACAATACTAAACATTTTGTAATTCTAAAAACTATACAGATTTACATGTGACAGTTAAATTATATTCACAGCTATAATAATCGTCTCTAGGTTACATATGTAACCCTAGTTCCTTGAGGGAACGAGACGCTGCTTCTGGAGACGCTTTGGGGAACGCCTTCAGCGTGACCGGCTCTGAATACAAGTGTAATCTGTCCAATGGATGGGCGAGATGTCACGGGCGAGGTGACATAATGACCAGCTGGTATAAAAGCACGTGCAGTGAAACCCGCATCAGCTTCTAGGAATGAAGCAAGCGCGGGCAGGGATGCCAGAGGTGTGGCCTCGAGACGCAGCATCTCGTTCCCTCGAGGAACTAGGGTTACATACGTAACCTAGAGACGTTCCTCTTCAGGAACTCGAGCTGCGTCCGGAGACGCTTTGGGGAACGAGATAACCACGCCGCCAGATTTCCAAGTCCCTGCCCAGTGTGTATCCCTGTGGAGCACATCTAGGGCGAAAGGACGGAAGAGCCTGGAGTGGCCTGCATGTCAAGGCCGTAGAATCTGAAAAAGGTCAGGGGCATAGACCATCCTGCAGCATTGCAGATGTCCTGTAAAGGAACACCTGCGAGGAAGGCCTTGGAGGCCGCCACACTCCTGGTGGAGTGAGCCTTGACTCCTATCGGAGAAGGGAGATCAGAAGACTCATAAGAAATATTAATGGATTCCACAATCCACCGATTGAGGGTCTGCTTTGTAGCAATTGGTCCGCCCTTCTCCACATGGCAGCTCTGTGGACGTATGCATCCAGTGCTGACACTGGACACATACAGTTAAGCTTTTTCTGGTCTGATGACCCTGATGATTGATGGCCCTTGATTTATGGCTTTTCCCCTCCCCCACGCGGCCCACCCACATCGCGACCACCCACATCGTGTTGACCCCGTGACCCCTCAAATGAGATCCAGATGTTGCAATCGTCATGCGTGAAATTCTGCCGTCATCTGTGGATGAGTTATGATGTTTGTACGTGTCAGTCCAGTGACAGGAGATAAAATGAAGCCCTGAGTAATGAAGACTGCCTGTACATATTCGCCTGCAAAGACAAGACAAAGCTTAGCAACCTGCATAAAGAATATCACGAAATGTTCACCCTTCAATTTTTGTTCAAGTGGCGTGATCTGCATCTGCTGAGTGCCCTTTTTTCGGTTGTAAACAAAATGTTCAGATGGTGCGACATACGTGATGGATACAACAAAATTAAAACGCAGCTGTTTCACCCCGAGAGATACCACCGCGATGGGGCGTTGCCCATCCACTACAGCCATTATAAAGAACAGTAAGTCGTCCCTCCCCACACCGCATTTCCAACATGTCTCAAGACGACGGATTACAATGTGATTATGCTCCTTTCAACTTCAAAGCTTCTGATGATAATGCTGTCAATTATCTTTCGACAGGCAATACCCACTCACCCGGCCTGCGCAAAGAATGCTTGGTTAAATTCTGCACGGATCTCGGATATCGTAACCTGAGCTACCTAAAGGATCTGTGTACCACCTCGGCCCACACGGGGTTCGATACCACAGATGGCTGTTTCGACGGAAAAGGGTTCAGAATCATAAAAACCACGATCGTGCTGCTGCTGCAGCACATCATCGACAACAAACTGAGGGAAGAGTGCGAGGGGTGTGCGACGGACCACCCGAGCCAACTGCAACATTCCTGTCTGTTTGAGCCTGCCGCCTACTATTTCGACTCGCGCTTTGAAGAGTTGTGTAACAAATTGTTCAAACCCGATCTTCAGACCATTATCGACTTCCGCTACAGTTCCGCTACACTCTACGCCACTACAGTTTAACGACCAACAACACTCTGAGGATTCAAGGAACCGCAGGCGCTATCCTGCACGAATTAAGAGACAAACCATTCATCGTCGCAAAGCTGCAAGAAATCAGGGAAAAGCTGTTGGACGATTCCTACAAGAAAGTCGTTTACGATGCCGTAGATCTCTGGCAAAGCAGCGCGTCTGTCCCCGGAGTGTGATCGTGACATCATGGGGTCTGTGTGTAGCGGAATCAATTTTTGTAACCGATGTATGTGTGAAGCTTGTTTCAAAAAATGAGTTAAACAAGGTTTGCGAAATGGTTGAAATTCTGATAAACTACATACTAGATCGCAGCTATACGGCCTGTGTAAATTGTCTTTACTGGCTAGATAGTATGTAACGTCAGTTGTATTATTATGTAAACATATGTAACCAATTTCAATTCTATCTCTTTATTATTTTTTTTAATAAAAGACTGAAACGTAACGCTTGTACGTATTATTCTTTTGAGGAGGGTTGACAAATGATGATGACATCATGTCTGAGCTCATGAAAAAAGTTTATTACACACCTGCCAACCCCGGCTCTTTAGGAGGTAAAAACGGTTAAAAGACGCGGTCTTAAAGGATACCGGAGTCCGTCTGACCGATAAACAGGTCACGGACTGGCTGGATGGGGAGGATGCGTACACGCTCCATAGAACGGCCCCTATAAACTACAAACGTAATAGAGTAGTGGTGTACGGGATCGATACGCAGTTCCAAGTGGATCTCGTCGACATGACTGCCTATTCCAAGGAAAATGATAATAAATATTTGTTGACATGCATCGACGTATTTAGCAAGTACGCATGGGCTTGAGCGTTAAAGAATACGCGTGGGCTTGAGCGTCAGGATTTCTAAAGTGCGAGGACCGTTCGCCAAGGGTTATGAACAGAACTACACCGAGGAATTTTTCACTATATTTGCGTGTATCCCACGTGATCCACCCGTATACAGGCTGTCTGATTATGACAGCGATGTCATCGATGGAGTGTTTTACGAAGTAGAGTTACAAAAGATAATCGTGAGCAAAAACAAGGCATTCAAGGTGGAAAAGATTTTAGGGGAGAAAAAACAGGGGCGATCTACATTAGTTTTAGTGAAATGGCTAGGATGGCCTTCAAAATTGAATAGCTATATAGACTATAGCTATATACCGAAAGAGATAATTCGATGAAAGACTTACCATGGATGACCGCGGTTTCTACGTCACATTGCCGTGCAACGTTTCTTTGTCTGTTTATCCTGAAAATCGCATATCTAGTTATACGACCAGGTTAGCAAAGACTATAAACCTGAAAGGAGAGTGGCAAGTGGGCCTTGCTGAGATTGAATATCCTAGAAGCTGGTACAGCTTCAACGACGACGATGGGGCTTTCAGCCTGCATGTCTACCCAGCCCCATCCCAGAAACATGCGAATAAACCTGGCGAAGTCGTATTTAAAAAGCTACCAGGAATGTCCATATCGAGGAATCTCCAAATAAGCGGGGGATACTATGAGAATGTTCGTGCTCAGTGCGATAAATGCGATTCTCGGGCCTACGGCTGTAATAGGTTACGATAAATTAAAAAAACAAAACCCAACTGGTCGCAAAGCCCGACATTTCGATAAGCTTCTACAGGAAACTAGCCGCTATTTTAGTAATGAAACCCGACGAGGCTTTAGGACGTTCCACCTATCACGAAAAAGCTGATTTTACAACTAGCGTTATCACGGACGCTCCTCACCAAGCCGATATCAACGGGGGTTTCTACACGATGTACGTTTATACTGACATTATCGAATACCAATCAGTCGGCGATTCGTACGTTCCCCTTTTAAGATGTGTACATATAAAGAGGGGAGACAATGATACCGTCAGTGTTAGATACGACAAACCCCATTATGCATCGGTCAACAATTCGCTCATCACAGACATCTCCGTAGAATTAAAGGACGACCAAAACCGCGAAATACCATTTTCTTACGGGAAAGTCGTTGTAAAACTACACTTTAGGCCTGTGAAACAATCTGCGCTTTAAGAATGGCTTATTACAACCCGCGCGGGATGAATGCCGCTGATTACGTCGACTATTATCGAAATCAGGCCGGTGGCGGTCTACCCGCATATGCAGGTGGAGTCGTTATGTACGGAGCCGGTCTAGGAGGTCTTTTCAGAGATCTGTTTAGGTTGGCCGTACCGTTGTTAAAAAGGGGGTTCAGCATCGTTAAACCTCACCTAAAACCGGCTGCTAAAAATATAGCAACCGACTTCGTCTCAAACGTGATGTCAAGATCCTATAACGATAACTCTAAAGCTCAAGACGGGTCGGGGCTTATGGTCATGGCTCGTAAGAGAACGTCTAAACCTCCGGGTATAAGGAGGCGTGGTCAGACAATAAAGAAAACAAAGCGCGGTCCCAAGAAGGTCTCAGACACACGCAGAAAGCGTAAGAAGACTGCGAAGCGACGTGTAGCTGTTAAGAGATCCGTAAAAAACATATTCTAACATGGCGTTACTGCACCGCATGTCGGGAGAGTGTAGTAAGTCCGAGTTGGATTTGTTTACAGTCCCTATGACGCAGACGGTTATCGAGAAAAACTCCTATTAAGAAGTAGCTCCTTTATCGGCTATATCGGACTCGTCACCTTTGGAGTTTTTTATCGCAGCAACCGGCGAAGATTACATCGACCTAAATAACACGTTGTTGTTTCTGCGTCTTAAAATCACAAGACCTAATGGAGGCGACATCCCAGACCCCGCAAAGGTAGCCCTAATCAATTACCCCGGAGCTACTATATTTTCACAAGTCGACGTCAGTCTCGGTGATCGATTGATATCTCAGAGCTCAAGCACTTACCCTTACCGATGTATCATCGAGAGTCTTATCAACTACAGCAAAGATGCGCTGGAATCGCTTTTCTCAGCCAGACTGTTTTTCAAAGACACAGCTGGTCACATGGACGAAACCGATCCTGTGGGACGTAACGCGGGTCTGACCAAGAGATCGCTCTACACTACCAGGAGCAGGGTTGTGGAGCTGCTGGCGCTTATTCACAGTGACATTTTCTTTCAAGAAAAATTAATGCCAAATGGCGTCGACATAAAAATACGAATGATCAGAGGCAAAGACAAATTCTGTCTAATGAGCGATGATGCCTACAAATTAAATATTGTGTCAGCCTCTCTTTTTGTCAAGAAAGTGTCCGTATCGCCGTCTGTGAGACTGGCGCATGCCCAGGCCTTGCTCTCGACCACTGCCAAGTACCCCATAGATAGGGTCTGCTTAAAAAAAAATTCCATTCTTGCAGGGTCCCGCATATCAAATCAAGAAAATTAGTTTTTGGGGACGTTACCAAAATCTATCGTTCTGGCTATGGTGGATAATGACGCGTTCACCGGGTCCTACAATAAAAACCCGTTTGCGTTCAAACATTACGATTTGGAGTTCTTGGCCATCTATGTAGACGGACAGCAATTTCCCGCCAAGCCTCTACAACCAGACTTCGTCTCAGGAGCAGCCGTACGAGAATTGTATCAGCTGGCGACCACTACCGGGAGACATCTTAAAAATCAGGCTCTCTCTATCAACAGGGATAATTTTCTGAGAGGTTATTCACTTTACATCTTTAACCTCACGCCTGACGAAGACTGTGGTCAGCACATATCGCTCATCAAGTCCGGGAATATCAGACTCGAAGCACGTTTCAGACAACCGCTGACGCATACTATTAATCTCATCATTTGCGCCATGTTTGACAGCATCATTGAAGTTTCTAACCGCATACAGGTCCTGGTCAATTACTTCTGAGTAGAAAAATGAACATGGTGCAACTCACCGCCATTATGGACAAAATGTCGTGCAACACACATTTTCTCTGAGTTCTTCCGAGCGATCACCTGCCTGAAAGGCCATTAAAGACCTTACCGGCGCTGGCTATCTTTAACACGGACCCTTCTGACCTGCCGGGGGAACACTGGGTCGCCGCTTATTTATCTCGAGAGGGTTCCGGGTGTTTTTTCGATAACTTCGGCAACGCTCCTGACAGCGATCGCTTTCCAACATCCATCAGAAACTTTTTAATATCTAACGCCCCCATCGTGTTATATTCTACCAAACGGGTCCAGGATTTTACTTCGGATGTGTGCAGGCAGCACTGTGTGTTTTTCCTATATCACTTAGCCAAGGGTCAAGACTATAACCACGTGATTAAATTGTACAGTGACGATTATATTAAAAATGATAAAATGGTGTCGCTCTTTGTGAAAAGACTTAAATCTAATGTTTGTAATTAATTTTTTTTTCCGTGTATTCATTGTGTGCAGACGTGTAATTCTTCTATGTTGTATGTTTGAATTATCCAATGTATTTGTTTGAACGTAAATAAAGACTCTTAAAGCCGACATCAGTTTTACAGACATTTATTAAAAAATATTCAATCCCTAGGCATACACAACATTTAAAGATCGCTAAAATTCTAACCACGGTCTTCGAGCTATAGCCATAGCTCGTGAAATTCTCTTTTTGACCGTCTTTTTAGAAGGATGCGCGGGTTCTGGCGTGTATGCGATAGCTCTAGGTTTGCTTTTTAAAGAACTAATCACGCGTCTAACATGATTATTCGGACTTCGTCTACGACGTCTTCTGAACTCTCGTCATCTTCGGCTGAGGTATTGGGTCGAACATCTTTATGTCCTATATCGGAATTTGGTAACGAGAGGGTTAAAACACCGCTCTCGCAATCCCCTTGTTTAACGATCGTTAAAAACCTCGTTAGGATGTTTGAGTAAAGTTTGACTTTTTCACGTTGATCTAAATTGGTCCTGAGTAAAATATTTCTTATGGCCTTATCCAGGTCATTCTCTACGGCCTATTGAATGTTCTCGCGAGGGGTTCCGGATTTCAACATTTCCAGTTGGTTCTGGGGAACAAGATACATCTTCTCGGAGTACTCCATGTTCAACCCTGTCTAGACGCTATTAAGCTGGAAAAGAAGGGTACCGCGACACTTAGGAGTGGTAGAAGAAAACCGCCCTTCTGGTCGAAAACGCGTTTCTTGGCGGTTATACCGATTTTCTTATTGGCGAGAAATTTAATTTCTGATTTTCTCCTTTTTAGTTTTTGGTACTGCTGTCGGTTGATCAGAATCGTACCATAAAGGATGTTTAACGCTACTTCGCAAAGTGTTAAAATGAGTTTGTCGGACGACGACTGTAAAATAAGACATCTTTGTCTAGGCATCGCTTTATGTAACATCTTTAACCTGTTAACCTGTTAACCAGCGCCCCCCATATTGGGAATCACAGCTGAAAATGACTAACTAACTTAAAATGGTAACAGCTCCTGACTTCAGTGTGCCACACACACAATTTTGGTGTCTTTGGAAAGATCCAGAGTTGATAATGCTCAAAAATATAAAAAGTTATAGACACTGAAGTGCTTTGATAAAAACCACACTGATTTTTTTTTTATTTCATATAAAAATACAAAATCAGTCCTGAAGCAATTCAGAAAAGTAATGGGTTGAAAGTCACATGTCTCATGAGTTTATATTTCAAATCTGAAGAAGATTTGCTGATCCCACTAACAAATTTAAAAACGTGTATTCATTCTAAGTTACTGTCACACTTTGAAAATGGTGAATTCAGTAAAAATGAATATGAATTTCTTAAAGTAGATTTTCCAAATACACCTATTATATATACAGTACATTGCCCAAAGTTCACAAAGGCAAGGCAAGGCCAGGCAAGTTTATTTATATAGCACATTTCATACACAGTGGTAATTCAAAGTGCTTTACATAAAAGAAAGTGAAATAGTCATTCACAGCAATAAAAACAAGGAATTAAAAATAATAAAAACAAGGAATTGTAAAATGATATAGAAATTGATTTAAAATGAAATTTAAAACAGTTAAATAGAAAATGATTATACATAAAATACAGTGCAGTCAGTTCGGACGTAGCACAGTGTTCATTCAACAAATGCACAGCCAAACAGATGAGTTTTGAGTCAGGATTTAAATGTGGCTAATGTTTTAGCACATCTGATCTCTTCTGGAAACTGGTTCCAACTGCAGGCAGCATAATAGCTAAAAGCGGACTCCCCTTGTTTTGTGTGAACCCTTGGTATTTCTAACTGACTCGATCCTAATGATCTGAGTGGTCTGTTAGGTTTATATTCAGTGAGCATATCTGCAATGTATTTAGGTCCTAGGCCATTGAGTGACTTATAAACTAGTAAACATACTTTAAAATCAATCCTAAATGTAACTGGAAGCCAGTGTAAGGACCTGAGGACTGGTGTGATATGCTCAGATTTTCTGGTTCTAGTCAGAATCCTGGCAGCAGCGTTCTGGATGAGCTGCAGCTGTCTAATGGTCTTCTTTGGAAGGCCGGTGAGGAGACCATTACAATAATCCAGCCTGCTGGTGATAAAGGCATGAACAAGTTTCTCCAAGTCATGACTGGAAACAAAACATCTAATTCTTGCAATGTTTTTGAGATGATAGTATGTTGATTTAGTTACTGCTTTGACATGACTACTAAAACTAAGGTCTGTCTCCAGAATCACCCCAAAATTTCTGACTTGATTTTTAGTTGTTTGACCCCTAGAGTCAAGGTATGCATTCACCTTGAGAACTTCATCTTTGTTTCCAAATGCAATGACTTCAGTTTTTTCCTTGTTTAACTGAAGAAAGTTTTGGCACATCCAACTGTTAATTTCATCAATGCATTGGCAGAGGGAGTCAATGGGGCTATAGTCATTTGGAGATAAGGCTAGGTAGATCTGGGTATCATCAGCATAGCTGTGATGGGCAATTTGGTTCTTCCTCATTATCTGACTTAGTGGGAGCATATACAGGCTAAACAAGAGCGGTACAAGAATTGAGCCTTGTGGGACTCCGCATGTCATGGACGTCCACTTAGACTTATGCTCTCCTATACTCACATAATAACCTCTCCCTTCTAAGTATGACCTGAACCATTTGAGTGCCATCCCAGAAAGCCCGACCCAGTTTTCCAGTCTCTCTAGAAGTATGTTATGATCGACGGTGTCAAACGCAGCACTAAGATCTAGTAGTACCACCACTGATATTTTGCCAGAATCAGAATTAAAGCGAATATCATTTATTATCTTAATGAGTGCTTTCTCTGTGCTGTGATGCACACGGAAACCAGATTGAAAATTATCCAGGCATCCATTTGAGTTTAAGTAGTTGTTCAGCTGATTAAAAACTATCTTTTCAATAATCTTACCTATGAAAGGAAGATTTGACATTGGTCTATAGTTGCTCAACATGGTGTTATCAAGATTGCGCTTTTTCAGAAGGGGCTTAACAACTGCAGTTTTCAGGGAGTTTGGAAAAGTCCCAGAAAGAAGTGAGGTGTTCACCACTTCTAAGAGATCTGCTTCTAAACAGTTAAGCACACTTTTGAAAAAAGATGTGGGAAGTGTGTCAAGATAGCAGGTTGACGATTTAAGATGCTGTACTATTTCTTCCAAAATTATGCTATCAATTGTTTCAAAAACAGACATAGTCACTTCTTTTTGAGATTGAGGTCGAATCTGTGTGACCTCTGTATTACAGTAAGATGTGCCAATCTCCTTCCTGATATTACTGATCTTCTCTGAAAAGAAGGAAGCAAACTCATTGCATTTGCTGTCGGAGAGCATTTCACTGGGAATCTGACTTGGGGGGTTTTTCAGTCTCTCAACAGTAGCAAAAAGAGTACGAGTGTTGTTTAAGTTACTGTTTATAAGGTTTGAGAAGAAGGTCCGTCTAGCTGTGGCTAGTTCCACATTGAAAGCATGAAGGCTGTCTTTATAGATGCTATAGTGAATTTCAAGTTTTGTCTTCCACCACATCCGCTCAGCTTTTCTGCATTGTCTTTTCATACTTTGAACTGCTGTTGATTTTCTCCAAAATTATTTTTGTCTGCCAGTCTTCTTGCTGACCTTTATCGGAGCCATATCATCAATAACATTCTTAACTTTTGAGTTAAATGAATCCAGGAGAAGATCAACAGAGTCCGCAGAAATGCTTGGTGTTAAAGATATTGCCTTCATAAATAGCACACTAGTGTTTTCATTAATGCATCTCTTTCTGACAGAGACAGATCTAGATTCAGTGGTGACAGAGATACAGAATACAGAAGTGATCGGACAGTGCTACATCCTTAATAACAATGGATGAAATGTTTAGACCTCTACTGATGAGTAAATCTAGAGTGTGTCCACGATTGTGTGTGGGTCCATGCACATGCTGAATCAGGTCAAAAGTGTTTAAAACAGTTATAATTTATTTTGTAGTTTTGATTTCAGCATTATCTATGTGAATATTAAAATCCCCTGCAATAGCAAAACAGTCAAACTCTGAGGAAATCATTGATAACAGTTCTGTGAACTCTTCAACAAAGGCTGGGGATTATTTTGGAGGCCTGTAAATGATGATAAACAGAATGCGTGGAGCACCTTTCAGCACAATACCTAGATATTCAAAAGACAAGTACTGACCAAATGACACTTGCTTGCATTGATAAACATCTTTAAACAGAGCAGCTACACCTCCACCTCTCCTAACAGTCCTGCAGACACTTATAAAAATTAAAGTTAGGAGGGGCTGTTTCAGTGAGGACTGTTGCACTGCAGTTGTCTTCTAGCCATGTTTCAATTAGAAACATAAAATCCAGGTTGTTTGTGGTTATTAAATCATTGATCACAAATTATTTATTTTTTAGTGAGCGAGTGTTTAAAAATGCTAACTTGATGAAATTACATTTTGTCTCTACAGCAATCTTAGATTGATGCATTACAGGCCGCAGGTTAGATGGGTTAGCCGTACGGCTTGAGAAGGCCTTAGACTTTCTATCACGTGATAAAACAGAAATAGAAAAGGCTACAGGCATACCCCTTTGGACTAGATACCCCTTTGAAAGGTCGTCCTATTGTGAGCGGTATTGGTAGTCTCACTGAGAACATTTCTTCTTATGTGGATTTTTATATCAAATCATTTGTACCCATGTTATCATCTTATGTAAGAGATTCTATGGATTTTATTGAATCTTTATAAGGTGTTGATTTCGCTGTTGATGATGTGCTTCTTGCTACTTTTGATGTTCAGAGTTTATATACCAACATTCCTCATACTGATGGTTTACTTGCTTTAGAAATGTTTTAACACAAAGATCTGTGGATGTAAAACCTAGTACAGCATGCTTATTGGATTTAGCAAGTATTGTCTTGTACTATTTTATTACTAAATATTGACAAGCAGGAACCACTCATATCCGCACAGTGGGGACATTCCGTCTCGGTGAGTGCTGTTTCAGTGTGGGCGGATAATGGGGAAGTTGCTGCTGACTTGGCAATGATCCAGAAGACGAACATTGACACCCTCCACAAAGAGGGTAATTCACAGAAGGTCATTATTGAAAGGTGTGTTTGTTTACAGAGTGCTGTATCAAAGCATATTAAATGCAAAGTTGACTGGAAGGAACAATTTGGGTAGGAAAAGGTGCACAAGCAACAGGGATGACTGCAAGCTTGAGAATACAGTAAAGCAAAGCCGATTCAAACACTTGGGAGAGATTCACAAGGAGTGGACTGAAGCTGGAGTCAGTGCATCAAGAGTCACCACGCTCAGACGTCTTCAGGAAAAGGGCTACCAAGCCACTTCTGAACGAGAGACAATGTCAGAAGCATCTTACCTGGGCTGTGGAGAAAAATAACTGGACTGTTGCTCAGTGGTCCAAAGTCCTCTTTTCAGATGAAAGTAAATTTTGCATTTCATTTGGAAATCAAGGTCCCAGAGTCTGGAGGAAGTGTGGAGAGGCACAGAATCCATGTTGCTTGAAGTCCAGTGTGAAGTTTCCACAGTCAGTGATGATTTGGGCTGCCATGTCATCTGCTGGTGTTGGTCCACTGTGTTTTCTGAAGTCCACAGACAACGTAGCCATCTACCAGGAAATTTTAGAGCACTTCATGCTACCTTCTGCTGACAAGCTTTATGGAGATGCTGATTTTATTTTCCAGCAGGACTTGGCACCTGCCCACACTGCAAAAGGTACCAAAAGCTGGTTCAATGACCATGGTGTTACTGTGCTTGATTGGCCAGCAAACTCGCCTGACCTGAACCCCATAGAGAATCTATGGGGTATTGTCAAGAGGAAGATGAGAGACACCAGACCCAACAATGCAGATGACCTGAAGGCCGCTGTCAAAGAAACCTGGGCTTCCATACCACCTCAGCAGTGCCACAAACTGATCACCTCCATGCCATGCCGAATTGAGGCAGTAATTAAAGCAAAAGGAGCCCCTACCAAGTATTGAGTACATACACAGTAAATTAACATACTTTCCAGAAGGCCAACAATTCACTAAAAAAATGTTTTATTGGTCTTATGAAGTATTCTAATTTGTTGAGATAGTGAACTGGTGGGTTTTTGTTAAATGTGAGCCTAAATCATCACAATTAAAAGAACCAAAGACTTAAACTACTTCAGTATGTGTGCATTGAATTTATTTAATGCACGAGTTTCACGATTTGAGTTGAATTATTGAAATAAATGAACTTTCCCATGACATTCTAATTTATTGAGATGCACCTGTATGTTTCAGTTGTAGCCGTGACAAAATAAATTAGACATGCCGTAATGTCCCGGTTAGTTTCACAGACTTTCAGGTTCTGTTTATGTAAATAGAATACTATGCTTACTCATGTGCTAGTAATTTGGAAATGTATCTTATTTTTTCAGTTACAGAAGCTCTCTCTCTCTCACACACACAGTACAGTGTAATTATCTAAAGATAATTATACATTTTACAACCCATCACAGAAAACATTTACATCTTAGAAAATAAATAAATAATTAATGTGCTTTATAAGTAATTTACTCATGGGACCAATAAAATGTTCCCTCTCTCTCTAGGATACTTGTCCCCACACCGTAGGTTAAACAAGTACACAGACACACATGTCCCGAGTCTTATACTAGTCTTTTAAATGAAAATAAATAAATAAATCATGCGAACACACACGATATAAAACATTGACACTAGTTTTAGGTAACAAAAAAATTATAATGAGGAACCAGCGACGTCGAAATAAGTAAAGCGGGGAAAAATAAATATTTTAACAGGCAAACGGTAAGGGCTATTGGGGTCCTCCACATGTTCGGACATGTCACTTTGAAGGCCATAAACATTATTTTCCAATGTTTTATTTCTGTCACAAATCCAATCCATGAACTTTCAGACACTCACCACTAGAGGTCACTCACCCACCACATGGACTTTCACACCGTCACAGATCACACTAAGGACTACATTTCCCAGCATCCACTGCACCCACACAGCTGTTCACCATTTATCCCGCACGCACCTGCAAACAATCACGCAATCACCATCACCCAATCACACGCACACACAAGCACTATAAATACCATGGACATTCATTCACACGCTGCCGAGTATTGTTAGCCAGTCTGCATACTAAGCGTTTCTTGTTCTCTAGTTCTGATTTCCTGTGTTTGACTCTGCCCGTTTTCCTGGATATTCTCTCTGCTCTGCCCTTTGGACTCTGATTACCTCGTTGTGGATTATTGCTCGTTACCTTGGACTATCTCTCTGCCTCGCCCTCTGGATACTGTACGCCGATCTCCGACCCACGCTTGCCTTGGATTATTCTTGTGTCTTGCCCATGCCATACCTGTTTGCTACTGACCGACCCTGCTTGTATTGACCATGTCTTTTAAAAAAGCACTGCAAATGGATCCGCCTGTCTCGCGTCTCGTCAAACCCGTAACAGAATACTCGGCCAAACAAGGATCCAGCGGCTTTCCCAAACAACATGGGTCAGGTATGGATACAGCGATCCTGTTACTAGCCCTCAAGCAGGGAACTCGATCACTTGAGGGTTACATCACGGAATATTTGGCTTTGGCTAATGGCTCGGATTTACCAGACTGTTTATTAATAGACTTTTTCTGTGATGGCCTTAACCAGCCGTTGAAATCTAACGTAATTCAAAATGGCCCTCGTTTGACATTAAGTCATTTCCTGGATTATGCTCTGTGGACTGTGGATTCAGCATTTACTGTGGGGGTCGCGGAGGAACGAGACACCGCACCCAATTGTGAGATCACAGCCGCGCTAGAGCACGCTCACAAAATGGCGGCAACAACAACACCCCATAGCATCATTGCTGCCAATCACAAGCCAAATCAAGTCACCGTTGCTGTTAAAGAGTCAAGTCAAGTCACCGCTGTTGTTAAAGAGTCAAGTCAAGTCACCGCTGCTGTTAAAGAGGCAAGTCAAGTCACCACTGTTGTTAAAGAGTCAAGTCAAGTCATCGCTGCTGTTAAAGAGTCAAGTCAAGTCACCGCTGCTGTTAAAGAGTCAAGTCAAGTCACCGCTGCTGTTAAAGAGTCAAGTCAAGTCACCGCTGCTGTTAAAGAGGCAAGTCAAGTCACCGCTGCTGTTAAAGAGGCAAGTCAAGTCACCGCTGTTGTTAAAGAGTCAAGTCCAGTCACCGCTGCTGTTAAAGAGTCAAGTCAAGTCACAGACGATGTTAAAAGATCAAGTCGAGCTACAGTTGATCGTCACAAGGCAAACCAGAGCACGGTTGATCATCATAAGTCAAGCCAAAGCCCAGCTGATCATCACGGGTCAAGCCAAAGCACAGTTGATCGTCACAAGTCAAGTCCAGCTACAGTTGATCATCACAAGTCAAACCAAAGCACAGTTGATCATCACAAGTCAAACCAAAGCACAGTTGATCATCCCAAGTCAAGCCAAGCCACCAGTGATCTCCGTGAGTCAAGCCAAGCCACAGTTGATCATCCCAAGTCAAGCCAAGCCACCAGTGATCTCCGTGAGTCAAGCCAAGCCACAGTTGATCTTCACAAGTCAAGCCCAGCCACCAGTGATCTCCGGGAGTCAAGCCAAAGCACAGTGGATCACCACAAGTCAAGCCAAGCCACAGTTAATTGTCACGTGTCAAGCCAAGCCACCAGTGATCTCCGTGAGTCAAGCCAAGCCACAGTTGATCTTCACAAGTCAAGCCCAGCCACCAGTGATCTCCGGGAGTCAAGCCAAAGCACAGTTGATCACCACAAGTCAAGCCAAGCCACAGTTAATTGTCACGTGTCAAGCCAAGCCACCTGTGATCTCCGTGAGTCAAGTCAAGCCACAATTGACCAGCCCGAGTCACGCCACGCCTCAGCTCTCCAGCCAGAGTCACGCCACGCCTCAGCTCTCCAGCCAGAGTCACGCCACGCCTCAGCTCTCCAGCCAGAGTCACGCCACGTCGCATCTGACCAGCCAGAGTCACGCCACGTCGCATCTGACCAGCCAGAGTCACGCCACGTCGCATCTGACCAGCCAGAGTCTCTTCACGTCTCAGCTCCTCAGCCAGAGTCTCTTCACGTCTCAGCTCCTCAGCCAGAGCCGCTTCACGTCTCAGCTCCTCAGCCAGAGCCGCTTCACGTCTCAGCTCCTCAGCCAGAGCCGCTTCACGTCTCAGCTCCTCAGCCAGAACCTATCCCACCCAGAGATTCAAGGCCAGTCCTTCAAGTTCCCCGGTTGATATCCAACGTGAGGGATGCACAGCTGATATCTGTACGCACTGCTGGTATCCCCAAATCCACTCACTCCAACTCTCCTATTCCTGAACTGATTTCCCTGTCGGAAGCGCTTCCCATGATAGGGATCGCTCTATGTTGCGTTTGGGCTGCGTACATCGCCGTTGGACTGCCTGAGGTAGCAGCGCCCAGCAACGTACTCTCAACCGGTCAGGTTACCACCGTAGAACCTCCAGAGGTGGCGGCAGTAGCTGCAGAACCTCCAGAGGTGTCGGAGGTATCCTCCTGTAAACTCTCACCCCAGTCTGTCACGGCTAGGGAGGCCGCCTATGAACTCTCACCCTATCCTGTCATGGCTAAGGAGGCCGTCTATGAACTATCACCCTGTCCCGTCACGGCTAGGAAGGCCGTCTTTGAACTCTCACCCTGTCATGTAACGGCTAGGAAGGCCGTCTTTGAACTCTCACCCTGTCCTGTAACGGCTAGGAAGGCCGTCTTTGAACTCTCACCCTGTCCTGTAACGGCTAGGAAGGCCGTCTTTGAACTCTCACCCTGTCCTGTCCCGGCCAGGGAGGCCGTCTTTGAACTATCGCCCTGTCCTGACACGACTACGGAGGCCGTCTGGGATTTCCTGTCCTGCCCTGACAAGGTTGTGGACACCGCCGGTGATTCCCAGACCTGCTACGCCATGGTCCCTGAGATCAGGAGGGCTCTCCCTGTGTTGTCTGTCTCTGTTCTCCCAGTGTTGTCTGTCTCTGCTCTCCCTGTGTTGTTTGTCCTTGTGCTTCCCCACTTCCAGGTGCTGTCAGGGCGACCAGCCCAGTCTGCTCCGCTCTGGTGGGTCCTGGTCCCGTCTGCTCCACCCTGGGGAGCTCCGGTCCGGCCTGCTCCGCCCTGGGGGGCTCCAGTCCCGTCCACTCTGCCCCGGTGGACTCCAGGTCCGTCCGCTCCGCCCTGGGGGGCTCCAGTCCGGCCTGCTCCACCCTGGGGGGCTCCAGCCCCGTCCACTCTGCCCCGGTGGGCTCCAGGTCCGTCCTCTCCACCCTGGGGGGCTCCAGTCCTGCCTGCTCCACCCTGGGGGGCTCCAGCTCCGTCCACTCTGCCCCGGTGGGCTCCAGCTCCGTCCACTCCGCCCCGGTGGGCATCAGCTCCGTCCGCTCCGCCCCGGTGGGCTCCAGGCCCGTCTGCTCCACCCTGGATCTTTTTAGGAGCTTCTGGAAGCCGCTCCTTGGGGGGGGGGGCTATGTCACAAATCCAATCCATGAACTTTCAGACACTCACCACTAGAGGTCACTCACCCACCACATGGACTTTCACACCGTCACAGATCACACTAAGGACTACATTTCCCAGCATCCACTGCACCCACACAGCTGTTCACCATTTATCCCGCACGCACCTGCAAACAATCACGCAATCACCATCACCCAATCACACGCACACACAAGCACTATAAATACCATGGACATTCATTCACACGCTGCCGAGTATTGTTAGCCAGTCTGCATACTAAGCGTTTCTTGTTCTCTAGTTCTGATTTCCTGTGTTTGACTCCGCCCGTTTTCCTGGATATTCTCTCTGCTCTGCCCTTTGGACTCTGATTACCTCGTTGTGGATTATTGCTCGTTACCTTGGACTATCTCTCTGCCTCGCCCTCTGGATACTGTACGCCGATCTCCGACCCACGCTTGCCTTGGATTATTCTTGTGTCTTGCCCATGCCATACCTGTTTGCTACTGACCGACCCTGCTTGTATTGACCATGTCTTTTAATAAAGCACTGCAAATGGATCCGCCTGTCTCGCGTCTCGTCAAACCCGTAACAATTTCCATAGACATATTTAAATTCAATTCACGGTTATTTTTATAACTTTTTCACAAAACAAATTGTTACAAAGCAGTTTTACAGAAACGTAAAGTTTCTACATCATATTTACAAACTTTTATATTCATATTTACATTATATTAATGAATTTTATACTGTATCATCCCCCTAAACCTACCCATCGCAGTAAACTTTCTACATTTTTTTTTTTTAGATTTTCATGAACATCATTTAGTATAATTCAAAAAGCTGTTATGCACAGGTCAAACATTTGAAGTATTACTAGGCATTTGATTTGCGGGGACACTCCATAGACAAAATAATTTTTATTTATATATATATGTTGTTTTTTTTTACGATACAAACTGTACGCCTACCCATCACACAAAAATTTCTGCCTATACATACATTTTTGATAAAATATTGATTGTAAGCTATCTTAATTATGAAAACTCAAGAAATTACATCATAAATTTGCAAAACACAAAAATGTACATTCATGATGCTAACATATTATTGTAACTCAGTTTGTACTGAATACACTATAATCAGGCCATTAATATGTGTTAAGATATGGAAAAAACACAATTTTCAAAACTTCTTCAGGCCCAAAACCCCTCAGACCAGAGGGTTAAATAATATGGTAATCAAATATATAATTATAAAACACATAGTAAAAAACATGATACTAAAGCAAAGCAAAATATTGATCATACATTTTTAAAAAGTATTCAACATTTAAGTTTATTGAACTTATAAAACACATAATTCTCTTATTTTAAAGAGGGTAGTAAAAAACTGTGATTATATATAACATACTGTATAAAAAATAAAAATTTTACATCATTCTGGGGGCAATGATGTTCATACCTCGAATGAAATGTTTACAAAATGTTCCTAAGTTGGGAAATTAAGTCCTGCTTCGAGCTCTTCTAACTCACAAGAGTAAAATGTCAGTCTGAGTTGGGCGAGCTGACACACACGTTGGTTTTTATGTTTTCTGGGGACGTCCTTTTTTAAATAAAATATTGTTTGCAAGCTATCTTAATTACGAGGACTCATGAAATGTAATCATAAACCACATTTACGTTGTTATATCAGAGTAATACCCACATCATTATTTAAATTTGTGTACTGATAAATCATATAAACACACATACATAAACATTCATGCTGCTCACATATTATTGTAGCACAGTATAATCAGACTTTAGCCATTAATATGATTTTAAGATTCTGAAAAACTCCAATGGTAATACATATATAATTATATATGACAGCATGTTACTAAGGCAATTCATTCATCATACATTTTAAACACACATTCACCATTTATGAATGGTAACATTCACCGTTTATTGAAACTTATAAAACACATTTATTAACATCTTTAAAAGAAGATAATTATAAGTTTGATTATATGTAACATTCTATATAAAAATAAAACATTTACAAGTCTTAGGCGATAATAAAATGTCTTACATTTTTTTCTGTGAACAATGATGTCCACTCTGTGAATGAAATGTTTCCAACAAAATAGATAAATATAAAAATAAAACAAAAAATGTTTAAGTTATAAACTTTATTAAATATAAACAAAACTCACAGATCCTCCCAGGGCTAAACATCGTAGTGAAATGGATTGAATGCTTCAAGGCCCACACAGAGACCGGGAGGAGTCTCTACGGTCCATAACAGCTCATGTGTCAAGTTAGTCTGCTAATCCCTTTTCAGAGTGAACGAAGACATCTTAAAAAAATTATTATTATTATTAAAGTATAATCTTAAGAGTGTAAATAAGATCTTTCAAACTTAAAAGACTGGGTTAGACGAAATCTTAAAAGTTTTAAATATTTGTCAGAACTAATTCACCCTACTTCACCCTAATTCACCCTACATCACACTCCCACTCACACATCATGCCATGCACTGCACTTTACCGCCATTCTACTGGACTACACGCACACACTGCAATAATACAACCTATCTGCTATCACTGGATACCATACAATGCACATCCACGACATTGCATATGTATAATCTGTTGCACCTTTGCACAACTATCTATTGCACAACTACTCTGTTGTAAATCTATAATCTGTTGCAACTTAACATATTACTATGTATAGATGTGTACATAATGTAAAATGTGTACATAGTGTATTGGTAACTAAGACTGTCTTTATAGTATACTGTGTGTATTGATTATGTGTATTTTGCACATTGTCTTCTGTACAGTCTGTAAATATGTACTGTCTATATGTAAATTGTTTTTTTTTTTTTTGCACTGTCTGGAGCACGCTCTCAAGAATTTCACTCACCAAGGCACTCGTGCTGTGGTGATGTGACAATAAAAGTGATTTGATTTGATTTGATTTGAAATAACATCTTTTATTTTTTACTTGAAAATTTAACCTTAATTATGATTTTTATTCAATAGTACCTGTTCAAATTTTAGTTTATCATTTTAAAATAAAATTGTACTTAGTTTATTTTATTTCAAAGCATTTTTCCCTCTTAAAAGGCTAAATAAAATGTTAGACTATTACTAGGGTGAGGCTGTGATCTAGTTTGGCGCTTATATAGTTGTATATGTTCATACTTTTTTTTTTTTATGAACCGACCTTTATCAGTGTAATAAATATCATAGGCCTATACTATCAATATACTATTGATTATCTACTGACAAATATGTGTAGAAATATACAAAATGTGATGTATCCGTTTTGAAGAGAGATTTTAGGACTTTTGCAGGCACCAACCCTTTCCCCCAAAAAGCTCATTTAAAATGTTTGTTTAACCTGTTAACCAGTGCCCCCCATATTGGGAATCACAGCTGAAAATGACTAACTAACTTCAAATGGTAACAGTTCCTGATTTCAGTGTGCCACACACACAATTCCACATTTTTTTGTCTTTGGAAAGAAGACCCTTTGGGCTTTACTATTCATCATCCAGAGTGGATAATGCTCAAAAATATAAAAAGTTATAGACACTGAAGTGCCTTGATAAAAATTGTACCACACTGAATTTCTTTTTAATTTCATATAAAATACATGAAATCAGTCCTGAAGCAATCCAGAAAAGTAATGGGTTGAAAGTCACATGTCTCATGAGTTTATATTTCAAATCTGAAGAAGATACCATGAAAAATGAGATTCCTGCAGCCATTTTTCTAGTCCCACCCACCCTGTTTGAGGAAAAATATTTACCAAATTATTGAAGGGTTCTACTACTAACTATTTAGTCATTATACATGCCACTGCAGTTTTTCAATTATAAAACAGTAGACAGAATCTTAGAAATCTTATAAGTGATTTATTTGAGCACTAGAAAAATACAATAAGAATAATTTTTGAGTGATGAAAAAAAACAATAATAATAAAAAAAAAACTTAAGTACATACTCTGATTTCCTGACATATAGATGCTCCTGTATATCAGTAATCACAGGCTGAGGATCATTCATACAGATGCTAATCATACAGATGGCCCATATTGTCAATAATCATATTATAATGGCCTTTTATATAGACTGCATTCACACTGATATCTGTGAACAGTCAGTAATTACATGCTGATTATCAGCCATACAGATGGAAAAATGTTGAAAAAAGAAAAAGGATTATTTGTGCAAAAAAAGATCGCTAAGTTGCGCCCCCATCAGATGACAGGTGCGTCACAGCATGCATCACGCGCCGTCACGAGGGAGCGCCAGAATTCAAATAAACAATTTTCCGTGTATCTTTGACTTTTTTCTTTTTGGATGATCTCATTCTGTTTGGGACATTGCCTGCTACAAAATCATGCTGGTTTTTTTACCACCAAGATGCTGTTTTTGAGCGTAATTTGTTCCATAACGGACACAAACAATAACTCTCCCTGAAGAGATGAGACATAAACAAAGGAATAACTATCCAAATTACAACTTTGTTTCTTTGGACTAAAAGTGCTCTTTGGGATGTTGTTCCGTGGACACTTATTTCTCAAACTAAACCGGGATTTACAGCAGTGGATACGTTTGAGAGTCGTTATCAGGATGAATCTGGTATGTACTGCGTTTTTTTATATATGTTTTGATGTGTACTGCTTACACAAATTTAGCAAATACATTCCTTATAAGCTTTCTATCGAAAAACAGCGATCTATCGTCGATGCTTGAGGCTTAGACCTTCAAAATGATATATAGTTTGTCAAGATTGATTTTGTCCTGTTTCATTTTATTTATTTGAAAACAATGACATGTGCAAACAAAGAGCAAACAAAGAGCTTTCAGTGCGCTGGCGTCCTGGTGCATGTTAACAGGTTAAGTCAACGACAGACATGTCACCACGACGCGCATTCTTTGAAGTTGTAAACTGCTCTTGAATGAATCAGCCCATGCGAGGAACTTCGTATGTGGATCAATGGGTTCCCCTGAGAATATTTAATTACGCTTTAAAAGCACAGAACAAGGTAAATGAATGTCCGCCGGTATGAAAATACCTACGTTGTTAAAACCTATATACAATATGTATTAAACATATGCTTTTGTTGTTAAGACTGCTTATTGATAGTGGTAATACTGTTATTAAGTTTTAATGGTTCAAAAGTCTCATAGATCTACGTTGTATATTATTTTTATTTATTTATTTCTTTATTACTTTTCCTATTTTTACAAAGATTAAATTCCTAGTAAATATAAGGCCAAACATGATATTACAAAAGAATCATGTTGACAAATGTGGTTGTTGCAGTGTTTTTTAAAATTGATTATTTTAAAAATAATCCAAACAGATCCTCACACACACACACATAAAATGACGTCATTCAGGAATGTCAGCAGTTCAGATTAGCATATGCAAGCTAGTTTTCAAACTTTTCCCCAAAATCTAAATTCAATTTTATATATTTATTTATTTTTATTAGTATTATTTATGCACGAGTACCATGGTTTCGTGTCTTTCTAATACTTTTTCTAATGCATCAGAATGTGGATTTTTTTCACCATCCAACATGAAATTAAAGAGATGTATCATCCGAGCTTATTTCAACTGTTTCTACTTGAGAGCGTTTGAATAAGTCGGTATTTCTTTTTAGGACAATTATCCATCTCCATATCCGTAGGATGATAAGTCTTGCTGATTTACACTTACAACTGAAACATATCTAACCATTGCTCTGAAAGCTGCACATTCAGTAAAATTGATGTTGTACGCCCTCTTGAAAAGGCTACAGACACAAAATATCAAGGATTTGTTGTGCACTCTATGTAACTCAAGAGACACAGTTACTAAGAAAATTACCATATGAATACAGACAATTCCGCTTGTGTCATACCCTTCGGTCATAAGCATCTGCCTCTTCCTAAAATCTTTCTGTTTTGTCCACTTTTGGCAGATTTGGTAGAGGGACTATGTCGACTTGTTGTAATGTGATAGCAATCAAGAACCATAACATTATACTACATGCCCATGAAAACGTCACAGACGTAGTCTTTTATAAAGGAAATATGTTTGCACAACAGAAATATGTATCGTATAACAAATACCTAATACTGAAATCCTCTCTTTTAAATATATTTAATGTTTTTAGTTTTAGTGGTGATTTTGATGGTCTACCCCAATAGCTGTATACTTTTTTTCATTGTTTGTTTTTAGATGAAGACCATTCTCAGATTTTGGTCAAATATGCAGCAAGTGAAAATGAGAACAAATACAGTATAAGATAATTAAGTCAAGAGAGTGTTTAAACTGAGATTGTGGTGTACAGATTACTGGTCTGTCTACAAAGAGGCCACGCGACACAAGGCCTCGATCTTACTATTTCACTGTTACATCTACTTCATTTAGAGCACATAAAGTTACGCATTACAAGTTGAAGATGGTGTGGAAACACTATTTTCTGTGTTCTTGTCTCTAAACGTGACTTTAATAAATCACTGTTGTTTTAAGCGAAAGCGATGATTCAGTCCGTTTTATGCAGCCGTTGTGTTTTAGGTGTCCGCCTTTTTAGATTTGTTCCAGGAAACAGGTACGACTGTAACTGTCTGTTCTTTAAGTAAACATGCGGCCGGCAGTCTTTAACATGTCTTAAATCTCTTAATTTTCCAAATTCGCAAATGTTTGTTTAGCTTAAATATTAGTTTTTTAGTCAGTTACAAAAGTGTCAGGCATGTTGCTTATATGTATTTTTAAATAATTATGATAAAGTTACAGGTTACTTGGGCGAACGCTGGACAGAGTGTTACTCAATCAGTCCTCTGCGTCGTCTTTTAATAAAATATTCAATCGAATGTCGCTAAGACAAATTCTGTAACAGCGTTCATAAATGTATATAAACGTACAAATCTTTATAGAGACAATAAGAACAATACGGTCTAACATCACAAACACAAATGCTTGTTCTAACTTTTTCACACCAGACAGATCCCTGGTAAGTATGCCTAAAACTGAGAGATATCTTGACTTTATCCATGTGTTTAACGGCGCTAGGCCTTGTCACACCGTTGTGAGATATAAACACAAAGTTTTTTTTCATAGGCCTACGCTTTGAAACCAAAACAATTACATGACTTTGCGCATTCTTTCTGTTTGAATTTGTTTACCGCTCTTGTTGTATTTTCCCCATCTAACAGTAATTGTTAGGCCTTGCGCTTTGCTCCCTAGTTTTTTGCTGTCATGTTAGTTGTACACCATCATAATCTTAGTGCTATTTATATCGTACAGAATTTATTCGCTCAAGGTAAATTAAGCAGGACAATCAGCTTGAACACAAATTATTTAATTTTGTTTAAAAAACCCCGGGATGCTAATCAAGTGATGGTGCTGGGGAAGCAAATGTATCCGTCCAATGTGAAATACTTTATGGAGTGTTGTCAAGATGCTACCAGCCAACCTTATGGATACCTCATGATAGACTATAGGGCTTTTCACACTTGAAATTGTTAACCCTGGGTCATCCTAAACCCCGGATAAAGGAATCCTGGGTTATCTGTAATCACGTTTCACACTGCTCATACTATACCTGGGGTTAACGGTTAACCCTGGGTATTCATTAACAGACGTTTCACACTGTACATTCCTAAACCCCGGGTTAACGTTCTTATTTGCATATTTGCGGTGTCACTGTCACTGATTGGAGGAACAGCAGGCAACCTGTTTAACCTTACACGGCTTTTCCAACGTCTTGCCAGTTATTAAAAACAACTAGATCAGCGAAGATTGAGGAACAGCTGATCATACAGTATCTGTACAGGCAGCAATAGCCATTTTTAAATAAATTTAGTAGCAGAGCTACTGCAAGCGATTTAGTGCTGGAAATCATTTATCCTTTGCTGAAACTTCTGCGTCTTCGTGAAGAGCGCAGGTGATGGTTGCTTAGCAACGGCAGACGCCATGGGAGCGCAAGCTACAGAACGCTTTGGAAAGAAGGAGAAAGCGGCGCGCTTAGCGTTTTAAACGCGTTTTTAGGCACGACATGTGAACGGCCTCATGAGACGCATAAAGCCAAGAAAACAAAGACAAAAGTACAAAAGAAAGAAAACAAGGAGCAAAGTATGTGAATATTTCTTTGAATTTATTTTAAGTGTGGAGAGACTAACGTTAGTGTTTGCTTGTACAGTAGCATAAGAATAATACCGTCTCCTATTCACTCCCGTTCACACGCTTTCCGTCTTTTGATATTTCTTCTCACCGGCTGCAGTTTACACGACGCGCATTTCGCTGCTCATTTCTGATTGGCTGTCTGTTGCCAGGCGTCCAGCAGCAACAAGCAAACACAGCTCGTTTCACACTGAACAAACTTAGCACCGCAATGCGGGGATAACACCACAAATGCGGTGCTAACCCTGCTCCGGAGCAGGGTTTCATAACCCCGGGTAAAATGCGGTGCTAACACCGCTTTCAAATTACAGGTGTGAAACGTGTCTTTACCCGGGGTTAAAAGCGGTGTTTAGAACGACGATAACCCGGGGTTAAGCGCAGTGTGAAAAGCCCTTATAAAGCAAAAACACCCGAACAGTACCGGCTCAGAACGGGGTTGCTTTCCGATCGCCAAGTGATCTACCTCCAGAAAAGAAGAACATGATCATTCGTCATGTCCGCCAAACTTTGTAAACACCTACCTCTGTTAACCTGTTAACATGCACCAGACCTGTTAACATGCACCAGGACGCCAGCGCACTGAAAGCTCTTTGTTTGCACATGTCATTGTTTTCAAATCGATAAAATGAAAAATTAATCTTGACAAACTATATATCATTTTGAAGGTCTAAGCCTCAAGCATCAACGACAGATCGCTGTTTTTCGATAGAAAGCTTATAAGGAATGTATTTGCTAAATTTGTGTAAGCAGTACACATCAAAACATGTATAAAAAAAACGCAGTACATACCAGATTCATCCTGATAACAACTCTCAAACGTATCCACTGCTGTAAATCCCGGTTTAGTTTGAGAAATAAGGGTCCACGGAACAACATCCCAAAGAGCACTTTTAGTCCAAAGAAACAATAATGTTGTAATTTGGATTGTTATTCTTTTGTTTACGTCTCATCTCTTCAGGGAGAGTTATTGTTTGTGTCCGTTATGGAACAAATTATGCTCAAAAACAGCGTCTTGGTGGTAAAAAAAACAGCATGATTTTGTAGCAGGCAATGTCCCAAACGGAATGAGATCATCAAAAAAAAAAGTCAAAAGATACACGGAAGATTGTTTATTTGAATTCTGGCGCTCCCTCGTGACGACGCGTGACGCACGCTGTGACGCACCTGTCATCACAAACCTTTTTTTTTTTCTTCTTCAACAGTTTTCATATATGTTTGCGTGTTTTGTGGGGAATTGCCTGTATCTGTATGATTAACATCTGTATGGCTGATAATCAGCATGTAATTACTGACTGTTCACAGATATCAGTGTGAATGCAGTCTATATAAAAGGCCATTATAATGTGATTATTGACTATATGGGCGGCCATCTGTATGATTAGCATCTGTATGAATGATCGTCAGCATGTGATTACTAATGTATGAGCAGGAGCAACTGTATGTCAGGAAATCAGAGTATGTTCTTGTTATTTTTTTTTATTATTATTGTTTTTTTTTTCATCACTCAAATTATTATTATTGTATTTTTCTAGTGCTCAAATAAATCACTTATACGATGTCTAAGATTCTGTCTACTGTTTTATAATTGAAAAACTGCAGTGGCATGTATAATGACTAAATAGTTTGTAGTAGAACCCTTCAATAATTTGGTAAATATTTTTCCTCAAACAGAGGGGGGGGGGGACTAGACAAATGGCTGCAGGAATCTCATTTTTCATGGTATCTTCTTCAGATTTAAAAATACCAAACAGATGTGCACATCCCAAATACCCAGATCAGGCTCAGGTGCAGGACAGCTAAGTAACTTAAACGAAAAAGAAGGAGTGAAGTCCACACACTGAAAAATGCTGCTCCAATTGAATTTATTAATAGCAACGTTTCGACCCTCAGGTCTTCATCAGGCACAATACCAATGTGGAATAAAATCAACTTTAAATAGAAACAGGTAAATCACCTTAATTGAGCCCACACACAAAACCATGTGACAAGTGATACAAGTCATGTGACATAATAATATACACACAGCTTTACTAATAAATCAAGAACAAATGCAGAAATAGTTCAATCACTATAAAAAAGGCTTAATATCAAAATCCTCATTCAACCCTGATGGTGATAAAGTATTTAAGGTATAAATCCAAAAACATTCCCTCTGTAATAATTTCTTCTCATAATCTCCTCCTTTTGAGGGTTTTATTACCTTCTCTATACCGATATATTGTAAAACACTGACGTTATGGCCTACTTGTCTAAAATGAGACGCTATAGGACTACGCATGTCTCCAGTTCTAATGTTACTGCGATGTTCGCTAATGCGAGTACGTAATTGTCTTGACGTTTTACCAACGTATGCAAGACCACGAATTAGATAGATTACATGAGTAGAAGCACAGGTAATATAGTACCACGTATCGAAATATTGCGGCCAGTGCGTGGATGACTAAAGGAATTGCACTTATGTGTAAAGGCACACTGGACGCAATTTCCACACCTGTAATTGCCTGAAGGAAGAGTTGGAATACCTTGTTTTTTACGTGAAGGAAATTCAGATTTTACAAGCAAGTCACAGAGATTGTTTTGACGTTTAAAAACCAATTTCGGATCATTTTTAAAAACACCTGATAATTTAGGATCACTTGAAATAATGTGCCAATGCTTATTTAAGACTCTACGAAACTCCGCACCTAATGCTGAGTACTTGATAGTACAAGACAATATTGACAATATTGTCAATAAGACAATATTGTCTTGTACTATTTAGTCAGCGAGCTTCACTATTCATCCCAGAAGTTCACGAAGAACTCACCAGGTCGTGGCGTGCCCCCTACTCGGCCCATCTACGTGCTTCCTCTTCATCCGCCCTCACTTCGGTAGACGGCACTGAGGAAAAGGGCTACGGGAAACTGCCTCCACTCGATGAGTCTCCAGTCTATGGCGGTCCTCCAGGTCTTCCAGGCCAAACTCCTCCAGTGCATGGACGAGGCTGGCCCAGACCCCGCAGCGTTCAGAGAACTGCGCAGCGCAGCCGACCTGGCTTTACGCGCCACCAAGACCACAGCCCAGGCGATCGGCAGGTCAATGGCCAGCCTAGTGGTGCTCGAGCACCATCTGTGGTTGACGCTGATGGAGTTCAAGGATGCAGACATGGTCCCCTTCCTGGACTCACCAGTCTCCCCCACTGGCCTGTTCGGACCCGCTGTGGAAGGGTTCGCATAGCACTTCACTGCTGCTCAGAAGTCGTCCCAGGCAATGCGACCCTTCCTGCCAAAGCGCTCCAGCTCTGCAGCTGGCTCGAGTCACCCCAGATCTGCGCCGACTCCCCAGCCTGCCAAGACAGCGCCACCGGCTACCCAGCCAGAACCTAGGCCTGCACCTCGAGACAGATCTCATTCGGCCTCCTAAGCGCCAAGGACCCCGACCCAAGATTGTGCTGGACCCAGCGCCCAAGGCGTCTTCCTGATCTACAGGACAGGAAGAGGGAGGGGCCAAGTCCCGCGGTTGCTGGACCAACCCCCAAGCTGCCTCGGTTGAACCTCCAAGCACCCTGTTCAGTTCCGGGTGCCGAGGGCAATGTGTTTTTCGCAGTCACTGGGCCCGTACAAGCGCCCAAACAGCCTACCGCTGCTATAGCGGATATAATAAAACACAAACATTCTCAAAAAGAGAGCAAATTTCCTCTTCCACACAACACGAGTGGCCCTTCCACACATGGCGACAAACCGCTCGAAGCAATCCAATTTGGCCTTCTGGAACGGCCTATGGCCCATCCTGGTGCTCAACCCGCGGCACAGACCCAATTTCCTGTGACATATCGCTGATATTGTCCTTCCTACAAGAGCTGTTGGACAAGGGACATTCTCCCTCCACGCTCAAGGTCTATGTAGCAGCTATAGCAGCCTCACACGCTCCTATAGCGGGCCAGTCGGTGGGCAGGAGCAACCTAGTTGTTCGTTTTCTGAAAGGGTCCAGGAGGCTGAACCCTCCTCGCCCCTTCATAATCCTTACTTGGGATCTGCTCACTGTTCTGAGGGCTCTGAAGGGCCCTCCCTTTGAGCCGCTACAGGCTGTCGACCTACGATCCCTGTCGCTAAAGACCGCCCTGCTACTAGTGCTAGCATCGGTCAAGCATTTGGTTATGTACCACAGGTGCTCTCGACTCCGTTCAGAGCACAGGTAATTTCGCTCGCTGCGCTTCCTCCCTCAGACGAGAACCAGGAGCTGAATTTACTCTGCCCCATTAGGGCACTGAAAATCTACCTGGAGCGTTCCACCCTCTTTAGGCAGTCGGACCAGCTCTTTGTTTGCTTCGGTAACCGCACCAAAGGGCATCCGGTCACGAAGCAGAGACTTTCAAGGTGGATAGTTGACGCTATTACTCTAGCTTGCTCTTCCTTGGGTCTGCATTGCCCCATTGGAGTATGAGCACACTCCATGAGAGGCGTTGCCTCATCATGGGCATGGTCTAGCGGAGAGTCCATCGCAGAAATATACTGACTGAGCAAAGTTCGTCTGTAGCATGCCTGACTTACCAGTGGCTTACTTGTGCGCTCTCGACCCCCAGGGTTCCAAGGCAATTTAGGTCCCCCTCGGGATGATGACCCGGGCCAGGTGTGGCCTCTATGAGCTCAGCCTGCAGCCTCGAGGGCTTCTACTACTTGTCCCCTGGGCCCTTCAGTGCCCATGGCAAGTTTGATGCAGCCCCCCCCCACCATAGCGTGGTTGTACTGGTTCCCCATATGCGTCTTAAATAAAAGACGCAGTACGAGTGAAGTATCGAAATGGAACGTACTCTGTTACTATCGTAACCTCGGTTCCCTGAGATACGGGAACGAGTACTGCTTTCCTTGCCGTGCTATGGTGCTGTACGACTCAGTCGTCGCTTCAGTCGATGTAAACCTGAGGATCCTATGGTGAAGCGGGCGCTTATATAGCCAGACGCCCTGCCCATTCTGGAGGGCTTTGGCAAGGTTTGGCGGGCACTGCTGCCATAGGCTCATGCAGCACCGCTCAGGAATTTGAATCTGGAATTTGTTTTGGGGAAGGAGTGGTGACTGTCTGTGTGCTTGCATTTATGCTGCTATTCAATTTGCAAAATGCACGATTGCTAAAAGATTTTTCAACACTCTCACATGTGGTATCGCCCCAGGAATCACACTAATTAATGTCTGCCCTCTCTCAAAAGAGAACAATTAAAGAGAACACAACTCATGGAAGTGCCTATCCCAAAAACCCAGTAAGCTGTGTGTGTGTGTGTGTGTGTGTTTGAGTGTGAGTGTGAGTGTGTTCATAGCTGCAGCACAATAAAAGTGTTCGCCAAAAAAAAGAAAAGAAGATAAGGGCAAAGAAGGTAAAAGACACAGAACTACAAAAAGGTAAAGAGGAGAACAAAGAAAAAAAATGACTAGGTAAAAATGAATTACAAAAAGAGTGAAAGTTTTAGTTTGATTCCTGTAATCCTGTAAGAGGTCTTGTTTTAAAGAGTGAACCCAAGTGTGAATACCCTTAAAAAGCAACTATTGGCAGAGGAGTGTGGTCTTGTTTTTTGTTTTTTTGTTTTTTGCCTGGATGTCTCAGTAGCACCAAAAAAAAAGTGGTATTCATATGAGATTAAATGATTATGTTCGAATCACAATACATAATGAATTAATCACAATGTTGATTTGGCCAAATTAGGCAGCCCTATACTGTAAATAAATCATTTAAAAATAATAACAATCAAATGACTTGGCAACCGTCACTTGACCTTATTCTACATAAAAGCCCTTCACTTTGGAAACTGTGGGTAGCTATGCATTTCTGCCTGAAACATACAAACAAACTAACTAACATTATTTGCAGTCACACAGTATACAGGAGGTTGGGTGTAGCTGTCAGGGATCATTGCAGTAAATACAGTACAGAAATGCACTGTGGTATGTAATCTGAGGGTCGTACAGTAGAATTTGACGGGTTCTTGTCCCCCCACATATCTGACCTTGTCAAGCTAAACATAAAGCCTCCACTCAGCGTATTCCTGCAGCACTATTGTCACAGCAACTGCTGGACCCTCAATCCCCCTGCAGATTTGTTGTCGCCATAGCAACATCCTCTGTGATTACTTGCAGTCTATAGCCCGCTCACTCAGCAAAACAGAGAGAAAGAAAGAAAAAAAAATCCTTGTCCTGAATGGATAGACACATAAGTGTATGTGTGAGGAAATGAAGGACTCTGATTGGCTGTGAGTGAGATCATCCGCATATTAAGAAGGTTCTATCATAGTTTTGTTTCTGGCAGTGCAACAACTGTGCTGATACTGTGCTTAATACTGGGTGGCCGTCTTCCTCTGAAGGT
This sequence comes from Aspiorhynchus laticeps, assembly GCA_023376895.1. Lineage (NCBI taxonomy): Eukaryota > Metazoa > Chordata > Actinopteri > Cypriniformes > Cyprinidae > Aspiorhynchus > Aspiorhynchus laticeps. Next base: position 55,427,967 of record CM041796.1, on the reverse strand, counting down.
AACTGTATCCACCCCTCCTCTAACTGCACTTACAGCATTGGTGCTGAAGGAGAGATATCTTAGTACTGCACACACTAGTCACGGAATGGAATACAAAGGAACTGCTGGGCAAAGAAAATGAACCACACTGGACCTTGGTGGTGGTCTTTATAAAACAAATGGTTTGCCTCATTTGGTTAAAATAAAATAAAATGATAAAATAAAGCCACAAACTGTGATTATCAGTGTTTAAGCACCAACGGCTCATGTAGATGATATGGTGATACAACTGCCATTTATCAATATGTTCGGTCATGTCTGCCAACTTGACAACTATGTTTATCAGTAACACCTGGAATATATACACATTGAGGTAATACTTATAATGTTGGAGATGATGGAAATTCAGTATTTTTATAATCCTTTCATAATAATTATATTTACACTAAAACTATGAGACACACTCCCATTAATAAGAATGGCTGATATTTAAGAAATTGCTGTTAGCCCCTAGAGCATCAGAAATATTTACAAGCCATGCTCACAAATATTTTCACATTTATCTTCACATTCTTTTTAATATATTTTTTGTCAGGAGTATGTCATAACTTCATGCAATTTTAAAAGTAGTTTTTTCAAAAAATATAAAATACCAAAAAAAAAAAAAAAAGAATCTTGTAAAGATGGATACCCTTTAAATCAGTTGATTGTGGGGCACTCAAGGATTCAGAGAAATAACACATTTTTATTTTAACCATCACAGTTCCCGAGTTGTAGTGCCACTTTGTGGCCAGTTCTTATACCAATTGATTACATAGTTTACTATATAGACACCTTGGACCTCATTTATCAATCTAATGTTAAGCGCACAAATCAATTTATGACAGGGTTCACGCATGAATCATGAAACATTTGTATGCCGCTAACCCTAACATACAAATTGATACACAATGATAAATGTGGTGGCTTACAGATTTTCAGAACAGAACAAGAGTGAAAAATACGTAGTTATAAAACTATATATTAAACTATAAAATAAAACACAAATTAGGCTATAGTGGCATTCATAATAAACAGCATACAAACGTCAATCTAAAATTAATTTATTTAAAGTGAAACTGAAATGGCATTGGGCTCATGAGCCTCCTTCACTTAACAATAATCCAATTGCTTCCATTTTAGCCATGTAATATTTGGTTGCTAAACTATTATGTAAACAAGGCTTTGTACTTCACTCGTGTTCATCCTTCACATGCCAGTTTGTTTGGGCACTGCACACTGATTTTACAGCGGACCTTTTATGTTTGGTTGACAGCAATTTTTTATTTATTTTTTTTTATAATGATGAATGGCTGAAATGTCAAGTTAGCAACACAAGATCTGATATGTTGTGTGTGCGTGTGAGATGCCCGCACAATCAGTTAATTCACGAGTTCACCCTTACATCTAATCTGATAGCAAATAGTAAGCATATTTTGGCTTGCTGTCCTGGGGGAGGGCTCCGAGCCCGGAATATGGCCCGAACCCAGAGAACTCCCCCTTATCCCTAATATGGGATAAAAACAGATTAGGGGTGAGGAGTTGGGGTGGAGGAGGGATGCCGGAAAACTGTCATTGGACAGAGGTAGGCAGGCTGCATATATATATACACGTATTGTGCTCGTTAGGATAGTTAGCTAAACGAGTTGCACCTGCGCCAAATTAGTTGATTATCTGATCGTGCTCCTCCCGAACCTTGTTAATAAAACATCATTAAATTAAATCCTAGAAAAAAGTAATATATTTAAAATACATTTATTTCATACTAAGAATAGTTAAAATCTATTAACATATTTACTGACAGATAACTCGAGACTTATTGATATAAAAATTATAATTAAACTTTACTTGGCATACTACTTAAATGCAAAATATTTAAAGTGTACCTGAAGTATACTTGCAATAGTTCCACTTTAGCGCAATAGTTCCACTTAAGCACAATAAAATGCACTAAGTATATCTTTAATTGTACTTTAGCACTACTTCTGCCCAATTAAAGTGCATTAAGTACAAAACTAGTTGTTCAAATTTAACAGACTTTAAGTATTTAACAGACTTTATATATGTACTTTTAGTACAATTGCAGGACATTTTATTAAGTACATAAATATGAAAATGTATTTGTAGTATACTTAGCATGAAATAAAGGTATTTCATACAGTATCTCACAGAAGTGAGTACACCCCTCACATTTTTTGTAAATATTTTATTATATCTTTTCATGTGACAACACTGAAGAAATTAAACTTTGCTACAATGTAAAGTAGTGAGTGTACAGCTTGTATAACAGTGTACATTTGCTGTCCCCTCAAAATAACTCAACACACAGCCATTAATGTCTAAACCGCTGGCCACAAAAGTGAGTACATCCCTAAGTGAAAATATCCAAATTGGGCCAAATTAGACATTTTCTCTCCCTGGTGTCATGTGACTCGTTAGTGTTACAAGGTCTCAGGTGTGAATGGGGAACAGGTGTGTTAAAATTGGTGTTATCGCTCTCACTCTCTCATACTGGTCACTGGAAGTTCAACATGGCACCTCATGGCAAAGAACTCTCTGAGGATCTGAAAAAAAGAATTGTTGCTCTACTTAAAGATGGCATAGGCTATAAGAAGATTGCCAAGACCCTGAAACTGAGCTGCAGCACGGTGGCCAAGACCATACAGCGGTTTAACAGGACAGGTTCCACTCAGAACAGGCCTCGCCTTGGTCGACCAAAGAAGTTGAGTGCACGTGCTCAGCATCATATCCAGCGGTTGTGTTTGGGAAATAGACGTATGAGTGCTGCCAGCATTGCTGCAGAGGTTGAAGGGGTGGGGGGTCAGCCTGTCAGTGCTCAGACCATACGCCGCACACTGCATCAAATTGGTCTGCATGGCTGTCGTCCCAGAAGGAAGCCTCTTCTAAAGATGATGCACAAGAAAGCCTGCAAACAGATTGCTGAAGACAAGCAGACTAAGGACATGGATTACTGGAACCATGTCCTGTGGTCTGATGAGACCAAGATAAACTTATTTGGTTCAGATGGTGTCAAGCGTGTGGCGGCAACCAGGTGAGGACAAGTGTATCCAAAGACAAGTGTGTCTTGCCTACAGTCAAGCATGGTGGTGGGAGTGTCATGGTCTGGGGCTGTATGTGTGCTGCTGGTACTGGGGAGCTGCGGTTCATTGAGGGAACCATGAATGCCAACATGTACTGTGACATACTGAAGCAGAGCATGATCCCCTCCCTTTGGAGACTGGGCTGCAGGGCAGTATTCCAACATGATAATGACCACTGCCTTGTTAAAGAAGCTGAGGGTAAAGTTGATGGACTGGCTAAGCATGTCTCAAGACCTTAACCCTATTGAGCATCTGTGGGGCATCCTCAAATGGAAGGTGGAGGAGCGCAAGGTCTCTAACATCCACCAGCTCCGTGATATTGTCATGGAGGAGTGGAAGAGGACTCCAGTGGCAACCTGTGAAGCTCTGGTGAACTCCATGCCCAAGAGGGTTAAGGCAGTGCTGGAAAATAATGGTGACCACACAAAATATTGACACTTTGGGCCCAATTTGGACATTTTCACTTAGGGGTGTATTTACTTTTGTGGCCAGCGGTTTAGACATTAATGGCTGTGTGTTGAGTTATTTTGAGGGGACAGCAAATTTACACTGTTATACAAGCTGTACACTCACTAGTTTACATTGTAGCAAAGTGTCATTTCTTCAGTGTTGTCACATGAAAAGATTTAATAAAATATTTACAAAAATGTGAGGGGTGTACTCACTTCTGTGAGATACTGTATATATTTTAGTATATTTATTTTTCACTAGGGAAGTTATAAAGAAAACAAATAAACACATTAAGAGTGTCACAAAAATGAGCATTGCCTATACTTGTCGTACAGGTTTTTTTTTTTTTTTTGTTAATCTGTTAATTATTTAAAGACACAGTCCGTAAGTCACCATCTCTGTTTGAAAACCTGGAATTGCAGTTACTTCCGGAATTATCTTGCTTGCGTGGGATGCCCTCTGGTACGGCTCCAGCGCAGATGAATCTAATGTTTTGAGGTGAATGTGTGACAGTCAGTCACCGCACCGGTGAGGATATTCACTGTTCTTCAGAATCACAGATTCTAGCCTACATCTTGGAATATATGACCCAAATAAGAATTTTAACCGTATATTGTCATCTGAACAAGTAAGAAACAAGTCTACCATGTTTGTTCTGACCAACTGAGGGAAAAAAACATTACAATAAATTGCGCTACCAATGGTGATTAAATCTAATAATTAGTTAGCTCATATCACACCAAACCGTGCAAATTATTATTATTGTATTGTTATACTTTATTCTCAAATTATTAATGTTAACAACATCAGCATTGTGTGACTATCAAAGTCAAAAGTCAAAGTCAAAGTCTGCTTTATTGTCAATTCTGCCACATGTACCGTACATACATACAGAGAATTGAAATTGCATTACTCTCAGACCCTTGGTGCATACAGATAACACTAACAGTAGAACGTAAAAATACAGATAAATACAAATCAAATATATATATATATATATATATATATATATATATATATATATATATTAGGGCTGTCAATCGATTAATTTTTTTTTAATCGTGATTAATCGCATGATTGTCATGAGTTAACTCGTGATTAATCACAATTAATCGCACATTTCTATTTGTTCTAAATGTACCTTAAATCAATCCTTTTCAAACTTTTAATACTCTAAATCAACATGGGCATGGACAAATATGGATGCTTTATGCAAATGTACACTATATTGCCAAAAGTATTGGGTCGCCCCCATGAACAGGTTTGACTACTTTAGTAATTTCTATGACTACAAATCTTAATGTTTAAGCATATTATATGATATTCTAGGGAATTGTGTGCTTCTAATATTATATCAACAGTTTGGACAGGACCCTTTTCTATTCTAACATGACAATGTCTCTGTGTATAAGGCAAGGTTCAAAAAGTAAATGATTGATTCAGTCAGTGTGGAAGAACTTGACTGGTCTGCATAAAACCAAGTCCTAATCCCAGTTTAACACCTCTGGTGTGACTGTAAATGCAGACCTTGAGCCAAAAACTCATCACCAAACACCAATGACTTGTACATATGGGTTCAGTCATTTTAGACACTTCCAAAACTGTTGCAACAGAGATGGAAATACAATTTTTAATACATGAATTATGTTCCCATCGTTGTTGCCACAGATTTAGAAGTGCATTTTTCTGTTCTAAAGAAGGGGGTGTCCCAATACTTTGGTCTATATAGTGTATATACAAGTCATTGGTGTTTGAACCACTGGCTTAGCTCCTCAGTACTTGAGCGAGGTCCTATCACACTATATTCCTTCACGTCCGCTGCGTTCTCAAAACTCTGGCCGTTTGATAATACCTAGAATATCAAAATCGACTGCGGGCGGCAGATCCTTTTCCTATTTAGCTCCCAAACTCTGGGACAATCTACCTAACACTGTTCGGGAGGCAGACACAATCTGTCAGTTTAAATCTAGATTAAAGACCCATCTCTTTAACCTGGCATACACATAACACATTACTACACTTCTATTATTCAAATCCGTTAAAGGATTGTTAGGCTGCATTAATTAGATCAACCGGAACCGGGAACACTCCCCATAACACACAATGTACTCGTTACATCGTAAGAAGATTGGCATCTACGCTAATATTTGTTTCTTTCTTATTCTGTTTCTCAGTCCGTATCCAGATCAGATGGTGGATCGGCGCCGGGAGATGATGTCTGCGGCCCTGATCATCAGTGATGAGCCCCAGAGACATATCCCCAGTGAAGACCTCGATTAAAATACAATAAAACTAAAAATAAAACAAATAACTAAAAATATAATAATAAAATACCTAACTACATAATACTATTATTGTTGGAAATTGCAACAATATAAAAATAGAAATAGAATACATTTATACATTTAAAATTTTAATTAAAAAAATAAGTAAACAATAAATAAACAATAATATCCTGGTCAGAGGAGAACTGCCCCCCCGACTGAGCCTGGTTTCTCCCAAGGTTGTTTTTTCTCCATTCTGTCACAGAGGGAGTTTTGGTTCCTTGCCGCTGTCACTCACTACTCTTGACTGAAAAACTTTAATACAGTTTCTTTAATAGGAATCAATCTATATAGTGTTTTATTTTTATGTGTTCATTCAGTTTCTTGAATGCTCCTGCTAAATACACCTATTGTAGCCTACCTGAAAATAAAAGTTTATTTTATTTTTATATTATGTATATTTGTAATGTGTATCTTTGTTCTCATTTTTTAATAAAAAAGATAAAATAATGACAAAGATTTTTATCTTCACCCACTTTGGCCTAAATATCTGCCATACATTTTTATATTTTGTTACCTTGAAAGGCTTTGTCTTTTAGTTAGGAAATTAGTTTGGCTGTAATGCTCAAACAGCTAGCAAAATAGAAAAACCAACATGACAGAGAATCGTGATACCCCTAGCCGAGGAGGAACAACCCCCCCCAAACCCCCCAACCTCACCCACCCCACCCCCTGCGTGATTGTGCCCTCGTAATGCCATTTTGCCCCTGCCCCTCCAGAGGTCTGTGCACGCCACTGTTTTGATATGCCTTTGATTACACACAGGTAAGTAGCGAAAGAGATGATGCCGCTTCACTTGATCTGAAGTGTCTACAGCGATCTATCATGCCACATTAAAGTAATACCAAAAACCAAAACGGTGCTTGAATTTCCTAACAAATGGACAGAATTTGAAATATGAGACTTGTTTCATTTCAAAAGTAGCAACGCACAAAGCTAGCCTACTGTGATTTATTGGATGGGAGGCGCACTATATGTAGCCTCCCATAACAGAATCGATTGATTCATAAAAATGTGAATCTATTAAAATCGAGAAATCTTTTTTTTTTTTTTAACCCAGCCCTAGCATATTTTGTTTTTAGTTGCCTCCGCTGTCACTGTGTGGTGCGGTGTTGAACATGAAAGTGACGCACAGTCTCTGTTCATTTGTTCTCCTTATAAATAAATAAATGCATAAGCCTATATGCTTGTCCTGTAGGTTCATTATTAAAAATGAAAATGTGAACAAAAATAATTAAATGTGCTATTATAATTATGAGGGGTGCTAATTGATTATGACGGAATTTTTAGGACCCTGTCCACGGACAATGTTAAATGAATGAATGAATGAAGCATTTATATAGCGCTTTATTGTGTATTGTTGTACACCCAAAGCGCTTTACAATCATATGAGGGGGTCTCTCCTCAACCACCACCAGTGTGCAGCATCCACTTGGATGATGCGACGGCAGCCACAGGACAACGGCGCCAGTGCGCTCACCACATACCAGCTACAGGTGGAGAGGAGAGAGAGATAGAGCCAATCAAGTGGATTAAAGTCTAACGCAATTAAAGTTGGAGGTTGCGTTAAAGTCTAACGCAACCTCTGATGTAAGGACTCAAATACAGTCAGATTTTATTTGTCGCAAAATCGTTACTTTTGTTTATGCGCTGTCTAAATAGTCAACTTCATGTTATTCCTCTTAGCAGCATGAAAATCAACTGTTATTTAAATTATGCTTAAAGAAAGCAGACATAGAACACTCCCTTGATCATCACTGTGGCTGTCAGTCACATCAGCTCAGTGAATCAGTTCTGCATTGTCGCCCTGATTAAAACCCTATTATAATCAATGATGCACACTGCACAATGAATCTCTTATTTAAATTGTGTTTGAATTTTGTTAGTTATGATGCAAGCATTTGTGTGAGTGCAGAAATCATGTTGCACTGATGAGATCATTGTAATCGTGCCCCCAAAAGACATGACTTTGATAAACTACAATAATATGTAATGTTAGCTTAATGTAAGCTAAATATAATACTACAATCATCACTTTTCATGATTAGTTAATCTTGGCAGATAAGATTTCAGAACAGTTCCACGTGTAATATATTTACAGTTGCATTTACAATGAGGTCTTAAAGGAGACACAGCCCTTTAAACAGGGCTAAAATCGGTGCTGAGCATGGACTTTTATTTCTATTTTATTAATCTTACTTTATGTTTTTGATGTATAGATCTTACTAATATTATAAGTGCACCTTTAGAAACATAAAAATGCAGTTTGTGACCTGATTTCATGTTCTGATTTCATACAGAAATTAAGAAATGTGGTACACTAAACATTCTCGGCTGTGTGGTGTGACACTGTTGAGTTTAGTACTAGACAGGGGGCACAAGGTTTATGGTGTATTGCACAACCACTAGATTGCAGGCGAGTACAGAGAAAGAAACAAAATGGCCCCGTCTCTTTGTCTCCTCTCTCTGCCTGTGTTATTCTGGAGAAATACCAGAATTAAGGGGTGCGTTTTCAGATAACAATTATGCCTATTTTAGAATGTTAAACCAAATTGCACTCCATTCTAATCAAGGGTGAACATCTGTTTCTCAGGCACAAAAAGTAAAGTGAAAAATCAAACTCTGATCTAACAAATTCCGCTGTATTTTAAATTCCACTCAATTCTGCATAAACAAAATTATTGTTATTCCACTCAGTAATTATTAGAGGTATTTGCAAGGGCAAGCAACACCATTACTGCAGTGCTGTACTACAGACATGCATTATACCTAAAATCATGTGGCTTGTTGGTGTACTACAATTTTTGCCTGGCAGACAATAAAAGGTGACACGTTTTGCACATGCAAGCATCTTTTTCTTTCAAAAAGGTAAAAATCTAGTGGGTGGTGCAGATTGAAGCTTTTCAAGAGTCACTGTTTGCTTGATGGCCATATGAATCGACAAGGATCTGTAAGCGTTTTTGCTTGTACATACAGTAAACTCAATAACCCCTCCACAGACACTCACACATTCACAGTCATACCTCCGGAAGGACGTGCTGACTGGCAGACTAGTCCACCCCAGCTGGGCTCCGTCTTTGTGCAGAGATGTAGTTGCCTAGCAACCAGCCATAGCAGCTGCCGATACTGAGAGAGAATAGAGGAGATGCACCTCTCAACACAAGCATCATGCGGCACTTTGACCTCCACACGAAAATCGCTGTAGACAGCATCACAGAACACCGATTGTACAAGCATAGAAAGAAAACAATGATGTATGATATGCCTTTGCCATGTGTCGTACAACAAAATGTTTCTAGTATCTTTTCAATCTTGTTTTGATTTCTGTTCCATCCACACAATGATACGCAAATTGTCTGGTAAAGAACTAGCCACTCCATAGAGCTTAATGCATTTGGAATTGTTAAAGCAAAAATGGCGCAAAAAGTGTTAACTTCAGATGCCACACCCACATTTTGATGCAGCTCAAGCACACAAATGGCAAGAGCTTTCTCTGAAATGGCAAGCTAAAGGAAGAAACAAGATAAGGAAGTAAGTTGTTACCACTATTGAACAATAACACTAATTACTACCAAAACCTAGGGCCAGTTTTACTAAACAGGGCAAATTAGCACGCGCAATTCCAAAAGAGCGCCTTTGGGTGTGGAAATTCTGCGGGTAATTTACTAACAATTCACAAATTAAAGAACACAGACGCAACGTCTCATTTACATATCGACCAATGCAATATACCAAGCGCAGCGCAAATTAGAGCAGTCGCAAATAAAGAATAAAGAAATAAAGAAGCCATAGTAGCGTGACAAAAAAAGTAACAAAAACAGGTGGAGTGATATCTATTCCATTCTACTGCATTTGTATAACATTTTTTACAATACAAAAGCAGCTACTAAAATAAGATTTTTTTTTCTTCTGCATTTGTCCTTCTGCTCTAGCTTCTATTCTACTCTTCTACTTTTGTAGTGTGTTGTGGTACTGCGATATTGCTGTTGTCCAGACCAGTGGACCTCATTTCAGTTATTAGAGTTGAAAATTCAAGTCGTGTGGGATGTGCCTTTCTTGTTACCAGTGATGGGAATAACGGCATTTTTTTCAGTAAAAAGTAATCAAACAAATTACTGTTTCCCCCCTTACAACGCCGTTACCGTTAACGCAGTGTAAGCTACCTGTATTTGACGTACTGTAAACTCTAGTGTGAAGGCGCACGACTCACCGTCGCTTTGTCTCACACACCCGCAAATAAAGATACAGAGCAAGAGAGTCTTACATAACATGCAGAATTGACACGCTACATGTAAATGATATTCTTTGTTGTATTTTCCTGTCAAAATAACAGAGTTCCTTTGGAATTCTTAAGCTGTTAAGAACTGCCGGTTTCCCTTGTAGTGGGCAAGCTAATGCACAAACGACAATCTCATTGGCCTGCGCTCAACTATTATCATCCCTGTTTTGATTTCAGCAAATCAATTCGAGCGAACGCAGACTACGTGATTAATATTCATGAACCCAACAGCTCATTAATCCTTAGTGCATTTTATATAGACCCTTTTTCTGTTAGTAAACATTGTGATGTTTTTCTGTGGGCGGAGCTTAGGGACAGGATTACCTCCGGTTCCCTCTCGAGCTTTCACGAGACATCACGGAGAATTCTCCATTATGGGAACTCCTTCCTTCCAACCTTTCCTGAAGTCCTATTGGCTCACGCCAGTCAAATGACTGGCCAATTGTCGCGAAGTATGCACATCGCATGCAAATACTGACAAGCTGAGAGGCAGTATAAAATGCGGTGCACGCGACAATTACATCAGAATCTTCTCCTTCACTTTGCTGAACAACCTAGATTTATGGCTTATAAACTATTAAAGCTCACAGTTGAGGTTCGCTCATCAGAGGGCGGTCTCTGTATGGCCGCTCCTCTGCAGCGTTCAGGTGAGTATGATGTTTTTCTTAAGACGAGTCCATCTGCCCTCGATCAGCGGTGGACCTGGACTCTGGTGATGAGCTCATGCCGACTAAATGTCCGCATTCCTCTCACCCATCGAACCTGCAGGACAGGACATCAGCCCGGCTTCTCACGTCCCCCTTCCATGGCGGAGCGGAGAGCCGAGTGCAGATTACGGAGCTAAGGGTTCCTATGTCGCCGCAGATGCCGCACGGCCCACTGTCTAAGCATGCAGCCCCTCTGCCGTGTACAAAGCACAATCATTCGGCTCCTCACTCATTCACACAATACCAGCCCCTCATCAGCGGCTGCCGTGTTTGGAAGACACTGCTCTCTTATTCACACGATACCAGCCCCCCCCACAGCGGTCTGCCGTGTTTGGAAGACACTGCTCTTTTATTCACACGATACCAGCCTCACATCAGCGGCTGCCGTGTGTAGAGGACTCCGCTCTCTCACTCATTCAAGGTGACATGGAGCCCCTGCTTCAGTCGCTCACCCACTCGCCAGTAGTCAAGCGGCCCCCGCCTCAGAGCGGCAGTGAGTCATATTATGAAACAGCGTGCAAAAGCGAGGAGTCACCTGATGCCCCTGCGCAGAAAAGCGCGCGAAGGTGAGGAGTCACCTGATGCCCCTGCGCGGAAAAGCGCGTGAAGGCGAGGAGTCACCTGATGCCCCGGCGCGCACCCTATCAGCCTTCAAGATTTTGCTGGACTATTACGTCAGTTGTTCACGCCCCTACGAAGTGGTGTTCGACTAGGTCGTATAGCATAGTCACAGTCCGTAGTGACAGGTGCTGATGCATCTCTGCACAAAGATAGGGCGCTCACAGTCGTCTGCTGCCCTCACCGGTTAAAAAGCAGCAGACCGTGAGATCGAGGTCTTCTTTGGCGCACGGCTCATCGCAGTGCAGGGATACAGTGACCCGCGACCACTCCTGCCAAGAGCCGGATGTGTGGGGAAAAGTGTAAAGAGGCCCGGGAAGAGCCCGCAAGCTGTCTCAAATTGTTCAAATTTGTGTGATAGTGTATGTTCATTAAGGTGCATATATTTGCGCAAAAGAGCTCTTTCCTCCTCACTCAGTCAATACAGCGCCGCTCGCCCAGCCTCAGAGCGGTACAGAGCCACTGCTCACGTGGGTTATAACTGCCCAGCACTCGCCAGCGCATCCAACGACCAAGCCGCTAAAGCCGCTATGTCAGTTCTTGAGCACGTGGGAAAACTATTCCGAGAATCTCACGCTGGTTACTCGGCGTGATAGAGCGTGGGTACGCCCCTCAATTCAGATGCAGACCACCCTGTTTCAACGGCGTGTGGTGCAGTCTCTAACATTGCCTTGAAATGCCCTGGTTCTGAGACAAGAGCTATGCAACCTGCTCGAAAAAGGAGCGATAGAACGAATCCAGGCGAGTCCCGATATTTTGTGGTGGCCAATAGAGGGATGGAGGACTCCGCTCGATTCTAGATCTCAGGCCCATCAACAGAGCGCTCTGCAAGCGTCCGTTCAGAATGATATCGCTGGAACAGATCCTGGCGCAAATTTGCCCCGGGGACTGGTTGCGTCCGTGGATTTAAGGGACGCGTACTTTCACATTCAGGTAGCACCGCATCACAGACGCTTTCTGAGGTTTGCTCTCGAGGGCACAGCGTACCAATACCCTGTTCTCCTGTTTGGGCTGGCTTTGGCCCCCGCGCACTTTCCCGAAGTGCATGGACACAGCTCCTCCCATCCCCTCAGAGCGAGCGGAATGCGCGTTCTCAATTATTTAGATGAATAGCTGATATTAGCTCAGTCACGGGACACGTCAGCCAGCCATATAGACAAACTGCTTCGTCACTTGGAGTTCTTGAGGCTATGCGTGAATATGCGTAAGAGCATTCTTGCCCCGAGTCAGTCTAACGTATCTGGGAGTGTGCTTCGACTAAAAGCAGTGGAGATGCGCGCTCGGCCGCCAGTTTGTCTTCCCTGTGCCTTTTCAAATTGGACAGTTTACTACACATGCGCCCACTGCAGTTTTGGCTGAAATCTTGAGTCACTTGGACGGCGTGGACTTCGGGCCGTTTGTGCATCATGGTCCCCCGCGGCTGCATCGAAGCTCTGAGGCCGTGCCGCTAAAGTCTCTTCAGCTGGGTGTTCCCCTGGGCTTGGTGACGTCACGTGTCATGGTCACGACTGACGCATCGACTGGAGGCCGGTGAGCAGTGTGCGAGGGCATGCCGACTTTAGGGCTGTGGTCAGAACCTCAGAGCCGTTGGCACATAAACCGCTTGGAGCTGGAAGCAGTGTTCTTAGCTCTAAGGATTTTCGGCCGCGGCTGGAACAGCGGCATGTATTGATTCGCACCGACAACATGTCTGTGGTTTCGTACATAAATCACCAAGGAGGCATACGATCCAACAAGCTTTCTCTCAATCAGAGCAGCACACATCCCCAGTCTTCTGAAACACAGGGCGGACATGCTTTCGAGGAAGGGGATTCCTCAAGGAGAGTGGAGGTTGCACCCTGAGTCGGTTCGGATGATTTGGACTCGCTACGGGGCAGCGGAGGTGGATCTGTTCACCACGAGCTCGAGAATGCATATTGCCTGCTGTTCTTCTCCCTGTCTCACTCCCCGCTGAAGGGAGACGCGCTGACATTGCACTGGCCAGCAGCCAGTGAATGAGGGCAGAGAAGCTAGACCTAGAAGTAACTCCAGTCCGCCTCTCCAGTGTTTAAACTGCAGTAAGGGAATTTAAAGTTAACATCAGAGATCGTACGATAAGGTAAAAATTTAGCGTATTCCTCTTTTCTGTAATGCCTTGTTTTATAGCTGAATTGATATCATTGTGTGTTCCAGTGTTTGTCATTCAAAAGCTATACTCCTGAATCATAGTCAGTTAGCTGAACGGAGCTAAACTGCAGTGATTAAACGGGGAAATATATCGGGGCTAAAGAATAGTATGAATGTATTCCTCAATCTATTTATCAAAGTCTTATTATCCATAGTTCGATTGTCGATGCGGGTTCCATCGTCAAATCAACTTTGAAAAAGCTTGATCAAGTAAAGTTTAACTTTGAACCAACAGCGAAGAAAACCTGTTGTGTTTATATGTCCAGAGAGAAACTGGCACGGCCTTTGATACACCGATCACTGTTCTCCTCAACTTCAGCACCAAGCTGCTATTTGAATAAAGTTTAATCAAACTCTGAACATACTGAGAGTTTAAGCATCACATCGCATAACTAACTAAAAGCGGTGTTGTTATTTGTACAGTGTTGAAATGCGCTGACAGTTCATGTAACATGCTTAACTGTACTTGCAATGCAAAGACGCTAGTCTACTAGAGTTTGTTTTGGTTGCCACAGTGACTATCATGACACGGAAGTCTTAACCTACTTCCGGAGAAACTCGGAACTGCATACGCGCAGCACATCGACTCTACTGTAAACAAAACTCCATGCTGTTGCTAAGCTAATGAAACGGTTGTGTTTACAGTGAAGTATATGCTAAAGCCATTAGACTCAAAGGTTAGCAGTTAGCATTAACATCCAGTGGTTGAATATAATGTGTGTTTGAAAAGGCTAAAGTGGTTTAACCCTTTAAACATCTCAACTAATACACTTGTTGGTCTTTCTTTCTTATTTTTCTAATTTCTCACTTCTTACCACTTATTTGTATTTTTACTAGAAAGGGAAATACGAGTTCACAATTATTAATTGTGCCAAATTGAAAATTTAATTAAATCATTACATTTATTTGGAATCATTTAAATTTCCCCCTCAGATAATTTCATATGATCATTATTTCTAGAATTCTCTTCTGGGCCCAATCATTTTAGGTACAAATAAGTCTGGAACTTTGAAAGTTTAAGTAAACTTATTCTACCTAATTGATTTATTACCCATATTATTAGATTCTATTCTGACTTATATTCACTCATTACTTTATTGCGTTTTACCACCTCATTCTTCCTGTTTTGGTTATACACTTAGCCACTATTTTTATTTACTGATTTCCTCCTTTATTTAATTTCGATTTTTTTTATTTGGCCATTTATTACTTTTAATTTTACTTTGTCTCACCTGAGCCTTAATAGGAGACATTGTTATCCCTCACTACGAGTTCAAATAAATTAGAGAGACAAATCTCTTTCACCCAAAATTTATTTTTGTTGATAGTTGTGTAGCAACTGAAAACAACACTCTACTCGTAGTCGGGCATAACCGCTTGCTAGTGGACCCGATCCACTCAGTTTACTGTCTCCTTCCCTTCTCTCCTGCTTTCTTTCCTCTTCACTTTTCACATTTGTAGGGACCTGTAAGAACCATCAATCAATTCTAAGTGAATGAGATACACAATCTTGAAAAAAAAGACTATTCATCTTTACAAATTTAATTGTAATCAAACACTCTTTCGTTCTTCCTAGACTCCCCACATTTGAAAATGCAATCCAAATTTTAACATCTCATTCAACGCTGAGATCAGTTTTGATAGAGATAAGTTTTGAGCCAACCTGATCTCACAGAATTCCGTGTAATGACCACGGACCCTTAACTCCGAATCTGTGGTGGCATCACGGAATCGCCGAAAATTCCGTGATGGGCTCACAGAAGTGATACCAATGTAAGTCAGTGACAGGCATCAGCCGTGGTCCACGCACGGATCCACTGGATCAACACCAGCGCTGCCTCAATTGACGTGTGTGGACCACGTAAAAAGAGTGACTCCGATGCAGTTATATTTGTATATGAATTTATACTTTCACTGGAGCACCTAACCCACCCCTACCCTAAACCTACCCACCTCTGAACAATATAAAACACGGAACAGGCAAAGATAAGTGCAGTCACAGGTATTTATTGTAAAAACTGACCATAAACAATCAGTATAAAAGCATTACAAACAAGTCGTGTTGCATTCCAAGTCTTCTGAAGCCATACGAAGTCTTTATGCGAAGAAGAGAGTAAAACACAAGGTTTTAATCCTGAAAATGATCCCGCTCCGTTAATGCGCTCACATCTCATTCAAAAAGATACTCCCGTCCCGTAGCATGACGCAATCGGTCACGAGACATACAAGAGCCAATAGACTGTCACAACAGCATGACGCAATCGATCACGAGACACGCAAGAGCCAATGGCATTTCACAACCAAAGCTGACGTAAGACTTCTTCTGGCGGCATTTTTTGAATTTACGCACAGAGACTGCAGCACATAGGAAGAGCTTTTACGGCGGACGGAGACGGTGATCGCGTCTATTCCTCTCACAAATCAATCGTTTAGCCTCGGAAGGCTTGGAACATTAATACTTTTTGAATAAATTATGACGGTAGTTGTGTCTGTCTGTTAAATCTTAAATCTGTTTTATTGACAAATGGTAGGTTTAGGGGCAGGGGTTGGGTTACGTGCTCATAAATGTGTAATGTAATATAAATAAAACTGTTGTGGCTGTTTACATTGAAAAATCACACCCCAACATACGTATATGCAATAATGGCAATGTTGATACCCAATATACAGGTGCTGGTCATATAATTAGAATATCATCAAAAAGTTGATTTATTTCACTAATTCCATTCAAAAAGTGAAACTTGTATAATGTATACATTCATTCCACACAGACTGATATATTTCAAGTGTTTATTTCTTTTAATTTTGATGATTATAACTGACAACTAATGAAAACCCCAAATTCAGTATCTCAGAAAATTAGAATATTAGTTAAGTCCAATACAAAGAAAGGATTTTTAGAAATCTTGGCCAACTGAAAAGTATGAACATGAAAAGTATGAGCATGTACAGCACTCAATACTTAGTTGGGGCTCCTTTTGCCTGAATTACTGCAGCAATGCGGCATGGCATGGAGTCGAACAGTCTGTGGCACTGCTCAGGTGTTATGAGAGCCCAGGTTGCTCTGATAGTGGCCTTCAGCTCTTCTGCATTGTTGGGTCTGGCATATCGCATCTTCCTCTTCACAATACCCCATAGATTTTCTATGGGGTTAAGGTCAGGTGAGTTTGCTGGCCAATTAAGAACAGGGATACCATGGTCCTTAAACCAGGTACTGGTAGCTTTGGCACTGTGTGCAGGTGCCAAGTCCTGTTGGAAAATGAAATCTGCATCTCCATAAAGTTGGTCAGCAGCAGGAAGCATGAAGTGCTCTAAAACTTCCTGGTATACGGCTGTGTTGACCTTGGACCTCAGAAAACACAGTGGACCAACACCAGCAGATGACATGGCACCCCAAACCATCACTGACTGTGGAAACTTTACACTGGACCTCAAGCAACGTGGATTCTGTGCCTGTCCTCCCATCCTCCAGACTATGGGACCCTGATTTCCAAAGGAAATGCAAAATTTACTTTCATCAGAGAACATTACTTTGGACCACTCAGCGGCAGTCCAGTCCTTTTTGTCTTTAGCCCAGGCGAGATGCTTCTGACGCTGTTTGTTGTTCAAGAGTGGCTTGACATGGACTCTGAAACCCATGTCTTGCATACGTCTGTGCGTAGTGGTTCTTGAAGCACTGACTCCAGCTGCAGTCCACTCTTTGTGAATCTCCCCCACATTTTTGAATGGGTTTTGTTTCACAATCCTCTCCAGGGTGCGGTTATTCCTATTGCTTGTACACTTTTTTCTACCACATCTTTTCCTTCCCTTCGCCTCTCTATTAATGTGCTTGGACACAGAGCTCTGTGAACAGCCAGCCTCTTTTGCAATGACATTTTGTGTCTTGCCCTCCTTGTGCAAGGTGTCAATGGTCGTCTTTTGGACAACTGTCAAGTCAGCAGTCTTCCCCATGATTGTGTAGCCTACAGAACTAGACTGAGAGAGCATTTAAAGGCCTTTGCAGGTGTTTTGAGTTAATTAGCTGATTAGTGTGTGGCACCAGGTGTCTTCAATATTGAACCTTTTCACAATATTCTAATTTTCTGAGATACTGAATTTGGGGTTTTCATTAGTTGTCACTTATAATCATCAAAATTAAAAGAAATAAACACTTGAAATATATCAGTCTGTGTGGAATGAATGTATACATTATACAAGTTTCACTTTTTGAATGGAATTAGTGAAATAAATCAACTTTTTGATGATATTCTAATTATATGACCAACACCTGTATAATTTAATTATGACGATAAAATTCCCAGTATCCGTTGGTGACAACCAGTGGATCCGTGCGTGGACCACGGCTGATGCCTGTCACTGACTTACATTGGTATCAGTTCTGTGAGCCCATCACAGAATTTTCAGCGATTCCGTGATGCCACCACAGATTCGGAGTTAAGGGTCCATGGTCATTACACGGAATTCTGTGAGACCAGGTTGTTTGAGCAATCGTTGCCTTCGCAGCCTCCCTGGTGAGTGGTCCAACTGTAAGGTGTACGGTTGTCAATCCTGTCAGACTAAGGAAAGAGATATCAAAAATATGATTATATTCATTTGTCTAAAACAAAGATTTAATAATATTGTTTGCCTCCTTGATGATAACATTTTAATTGAAAGAAAAAAAAGAATTTTCCTCATTTGAAAAAAAAAGGAATTGTTTCTTTTAATTTAATTTGTTTTTCACCTGTTTCTCTCTTTTCCCTCTTCCTCATTAGAGTGACGAAGCCTTCACATCCCTAGTCTACCTAGACACCCTGAGACCAACACAGTCATCACCACACTTCACTGGTGGTTCAAAATCACTGACACAACACTTAGTTGTCGCACCACACGTAGGCTTTTACTCCACACAGATCTGTGTCAGTCTCTCTTCTCCCCAGCGTGCCAACATGCCACAGACTGCAGACCCTTTTGCCAAAGGGGAAGATGTGAACACTTGGCTGAGAGGCACGACAGACAGCCTCACCCCCAAGACATTTGAACTGTTATTATTTTTAATAATAATCCTAATTCTGAGAAGATTCCTGACACAAGATTCAAGCCAGAACAACAACCACGAGGAGGTAGTCAAAATCACCAGCTCCCTAAGCTATGCCTTCATGACCCAGCTGAAACTGAGCGACAAGCACATCACCCACTTACAAGAGGAGCTGACACGTGCTCAACGCCGCATAGACAAGCTGGAAGTGAAAGTTTCAGATCAACTCAAAGCACCCAACGAGAGGGAGCAGGAAACAACGGAACAAGTTAAGGAGCTACAAGCAGCCCTGACAGCAGCTCAGCTCGACCAACAACATGCAAAGGCTGCCCAGAAAGACCTGGTAAACAGACTCCAGTATGCCGAACAGCTACTAGAAAAAGCCAGGAGTGACATCAGTGACAAGGATGCTGAAATCAGTGCCTTGAAAGACCACCTTGAAAGGTACAGAGCTGAAATAGACAATCTGACCCAACAACTAGGCGATAACAATGATGAGCTCTACATGGTCAGAAGAGAACTTAAACATGCTTATGAGCAGAAACAAGAGCCAAGGCGAGAGAAACATCACTCAGCCTCACCTCTGCTGAGCAGAGTCCCACATCCAAGAACTGGTATACAGCGAAAGAAGCGAAGGGCCACAACCCAAAAACTCACCTGCCTTCGCCACAGAAGTCTTTCCTGTCAATGAAAGGGAACCTCCCATCCAAGCAGACCTTGGAGCTGTACATGGGATGACCATCAAAGACCTCGACAAGCTGTCTAAAAACATCAGCAAGTTCAACCCGATCTCCACAGAGGGCTACACCATCCAGGCCCATCTGCAAGATATTGATTTTTATCTAGAAATGAGACCTCATGTGACTGACAGAGACAGGTTATACATCCTTAGAGCCACGTCCAGTTCCGAGGAACGAAACTTCCTAGATCGACAGCCCAGTCGAACGAAGTCAGACTACCAGCTACTTCGTGAGGTCCTGATTAAAGAGTTTTCTGACCCTGACTCAGAAAATGGACTGTTAACTGCCTTAGAAACCAAACAAGGTCGACAAGAGGCTCCACAAGCTTACTACAACCCACTCCGACAAGCCTACTTTGGTGCACACAACGAACCTGATCTTGAAGAGGATGTGAACTTCAAAAGCCTCTTCCTAAGAAATCTGCACCCTGCAATCAGCCACCATCTAGGCGTCATGGCCTGTCCACGCTCCATGACCATCCAACAGTTGCGTGACCTAACACAGAAGGCCTACAACAAGCAGAAGATGGCCTCAAAGAAAGGTAACAAAACATCCACACTCTTGAAATCTGTCAACAAAGACTCAAGCCTTGCACTGGACGACACCCAGTTGCATCACAACACCAGAGTCCTCCATCAAGAGCACAGAGAACATGACCCCCATGTCCATGACAGCTATCAGCCCAACCGCTGGAAAAATCCATGGGACCAGGCACGCTTTGCAAGAAAACTAAAAGATAAGAACAACTGGAAACCTAACCAGACATCCAAAGGTAATCGCCTGACTCATCCAAGAGCAACTTGTGTGGGTAAGCGACAACGAAACCCACCTCAGCACCACTCAGACATGCACAGTGCTGTGTATACACAAGAACAAGACAGCCTACCATCAGAAGACATGGAACAAGTCATGAGACAACTAAACGAGTTCCTTCAAGATAAGCTGAACACGGATGACTACAAAATTGAGTCAAGCACGCTGTGACCAGCAACAGAACAGAAGGCCGGCGATCACATGGTACACCACCATATCAGAGATGACAAGCACCTGTTCAACAACCACCCAGAATGAGTAAGTCTCTCACGGCCAACAGTTGATAAAAACTGAGGTACCAGAGAACACCACCTCACTCCCTCATCACTCACTAGCAACCTACTAAATGTACTCCAATTCCAAGAGCCACATTCCTGTCTGTGCAACCGCAACCACCAAAGCACAGAAGGTCAGAAAGTCTGCCACATCCAGAAGGCAGCACAGGAGGAATGCAACATAAGAGACAAAGTTTGCATCCCAGCTTCACAAAGCCATGCCAAACTACCTCCGGCTGTCTGCTAAAGAACTTCCTGCCCTGCTGGACTGACCCCCATTAGATCATGGACATGCCCTCATCCAAGCCAAGGATGCAGAGAGCCAGTCTTCACTGACATACCAGTAAAGGGGGGAGACCACACAGACTGAAACAGATCTGACCACACCTACACTACATCAGTAACACACACAACATTACCTACACCCAGAGGTAACCACATCTACTGATAACACATTCAACAAACATATTCTTCCCAGAAGTAGAATATACAAATTTTAGCGTAACAAAGTTACATACACCACCATGAAGAAACATGCAGCTATCTTCACAATAGGTAGAACACCTGACACATTTACATTTACATTTATGCATTTAGGAGACACTTTTATCCAAAGCGACTTACAAAGCGACTTACAAAGTGCATTAAGACTATTTTTTTATTTTTATTATCAGTATAACACTAAGTTATGGTACATGACTCCCTAGCTGCACATGACATCATAGCTCAACAGTAGTTGAAAATCATGCCAGGAAGAAATCCACAGCAGCTTTGTTTTGTTTTGTTCCTCTTTCACCTATCCTTTTCCTTCCCCTCTTTCTTTAGTTGGTGAAACACCTAGACACCCTGCAAGGGTCAAAGATCTGATATTAGGATTGACTCGCCACACCTAATATCCGCAAGCCACTCTAAACTGAAGGGAAGCCAGAGAGCTCCACGCACCATAGGTCAATTCATTTTACCACAAATGATGTCACCAGAAACTAAAGGTGAACATTCTTAAGTTAAGACAACTTAGAAGAAACAAACAAATTTAATCACAAAACTTGATCGAACAATCAAAATATTGAACCAAATTAGAACAACGATTTCCAAATTGAACTGTTCAATTTACTAAACTATATTGACTAATTGAATATAACCTCCTGTACCTAAATAACCAAATGCCCTGCACCAGTACAGTAACTGTCATGGAGGTGTTGTCTTGTTGTTTGCTGTGTTGTTGTCTGCTTCTTCTGCCTTTGTTTTTCCAGCGCTCGACAATGTCTTCAGCTAAACACCTCGCCGATCGAAGGGGGGTATGTAGAATATCAGAGACTGAATCAGACAAATTAAGATTCGATCAGAACATGGTTGAAACATGATGAGCTAAATTCCACAAACAGGAGAACAAGACAATGTTATAAATCTGTCCACGGTACCCTGACGCATTGAGTCTGGAGCAAGCCTATAACTGCCATACATATTATTTCTGTTACTTTAACATGTTTTTTTTGTTATTTGTTTCATCTATTCATGAATATTGAGTGTTGATGTTAACAAGGAACTAAAGTACATTTGCGTTGCACACGGACATTTTTAAGGTGCAACAGGAACGGTTTACATTTGGTGAGAAGTTATTCTCCGTGTGTGGATACAAGAGTTACTCGTTGTTTGAGCAGAGAAGTAACGTTAAAGATGTTTTTCATTTTTGTGTTTTGAACCGGGTATTTTCAAGTGAACTCATTCCCTCTTGGTTATATGCAGCCAGCGAGGTATGTGTATTACGTTTGTATTTCCCGAGTGTATTTGTATTTACCTCTTTATAGCGTATGTGAACGTTTATCTTTTACATTGTCATACTGTAGTTTGACGGTGGATTTCATTGACGGTGAATGTGATGACGGAGAAAAGGATGACAAAACAATAAATCCATCAGTAACCAGAACCATGGAGTCGTTTATTTCCTGGAGGGAGTGAAAGTCAAACTCGGACCTGCGTCAACGTTCGCGAATCTGCTCGTGCCCGGTCCATACCAGCTGTGTCACACTCGGCAAGACGGGATGTAATATTACACAGATTAGCCCACGTTTACCGTTAAGGACCTGCAGTTCATCAGTGTTTCATTAAGACGTCCATAAGTCAGACACGTAAGCTTGTGTTCTGAAAGGTGACAATAAGTTTGAAACTACAAGGGACTGTGTGATAACTTTAAAAGGAGGAGAATAATTTGTAAACATTTAAGCAAGCCAATATCTTTCAGTTTTTTGAAGTTTTTTATTATTCTCTAAGGATGTTCGCTTAAATGCAATATTACCAAGCCTTTACAATTTTGCTTTAATTGAAGGGTTGATCTAAAGGATATTGACCGAATTTTAATTTGATTGTTCAGAAAAAGAAAAAAAAATCTGTTGTTAACTACACAGCTAATTTTAAGTGTACAGGCAATTCCCAGATAATGTAAGATGTCTCAAACAAGTGAAAGGGAACAAGTGTCAGGGACTTCCATTGTACAACAAGCAGTACAGCCTGCAAGGCCTCGTAGAAGTGAAAGAGATCGAACATTAACAGAAAAGGGAAGGGAATTTCAGAAGGAAAAAGTGAAAGGATTATTACTTCGCTTTGGTAGTATTTATGAACGCTGGAAGGTTTTGACTAAGGTGGCTAAAAAATCTGTAATCAAACAAGATCCCAGTGATATCCTTCAAGAACACATTAAAGGTATTCAAAGAGAAGAATCTGAGCTGAACAGTGTTTATGATGAATACCGAAAGATTGACAGCCCAGCTCATGACATGAGACGCAAGTTGGACAGATGTGCATCCATCACCAGAAATGTAATACAGAATGCACAGTCTCAATTTCAAGGAAATAAGGAGGAAATTATTTGGCCTGATGCTTCATCTGTATTCGCGTCTTCAACCTCCAGTGTTTCATTTCAGAGCAATAATTCTAAGTCTAAATCCATTCACTCTGCTGTATCCTCATCCAAAATACAAGAAGCTGCTGCTGAGTATGCACATACTCAGGCTGTATTGAAGATTATGGGTGAACAAGAAAGCCACCAAGCAGAATTGCAGAGACTTGAAACTGAGGATAAGTTGATAGTTGCAGACCAAGAAACAGCTGCATCAACTCGCCGTCTTCAAAGAGAAAGGGAAGAAATCGAACGTAAGATAGAAAAGGAGAGACAAGAGGCTGCTCTGTTAAAGAGACAGCATGAAGAGAATGCTGCTAGAAAAAGGTCAGTTGAAAATTTGAAAAGAGAGCTTCAGCGTTTGGAAGAGCTAAAGAGGCTTAATGCAGCCAAAGCAAAGCTTCTAGTGTACAATGCAAATGAGTTCTATCCAACCCAAGACTTTTTACCACAAAACTCTGAGGCTGAGTTGCCTACAGATATGCAGATAATCTATCAAGCGAGTATTGCTGATCAGCATCCACCACCGCTCAGAGATGTGACTCCAAGAAGTGAACTCCAAAATGACATGCGAGAGCTGGTGAAGGTCTTAGCTGAAGCTATGACAGCAAACAGGCTACCTATTCCAGAGCCTTCAATATTTAGTGGAGATCCACTCAAGTTTAATCATTGGAAATCATCCTTTCAGACACTTATAGAGAAAAAGAATATTCCAACTGCAGAGAAAGTCTTTTTCCTTCAAAAATATGTTGGAGGAGCTGCTAGAGAAGCACTAGAAGGTCATTTTCTGTCTGGTTCAGAAGATTCATACAATGCAGCATGGGACCTGCTCAATGAAAGATATGGCCAACCCTTTGTAATTGCCAAGGCTTTCCGAGACAAACTACATACATGGCCAAAAATAGCTTCAAGAGAGAGTGCCGAGTTGAGAAAATTTGTGGACCTTTTACGCAGTTGCGAAAGTGCTATGGCTAACAATGACAGTCTCCACATTCTTAATAATGGAATTGAGAATCAAAAACTTACTGCCAAGTTACCCGACTGGTTAAGCTCCGGATGGAACCGAAAGGCCACACAATATCAACTTGAACACGGAAGGTTCCCAAACTTCAGTTATTTTGTGACGTTCCTTTCAATGGAGGCTAGCATCGCTTGCAACCCCATTACATCCTTCCATGCATTACGGCAAGGTGAATCTGATAAAGCAAAGATCAGATGCCAGAACATTATGACCTCCAAGAACCAAACCGTAGGTGCCAAGATCTTCACAACAAACACCACTGAGAGTAAAATAGTCACATGTGTGTTTTGTAAAAAACCAGGACACAGCTTACACAAGTGCTATAAATTAAGAGAGAAGCCAGTTGCTGACCGCGTAAAATTTATGCAAAGTGAAAAACTGTGCTTCGGCTGTTTGAGCCCTGGCCACCAGTCTAAGAGCTGCAGTAACCGGATGGTCTGCGATTCATGCTCAAGGAGGCACCCTACATGCTTGCACGAAGAACGTTCAAAAAGGGACCAAGAACTAAAGAAAGAACAATCTAAGGAAAGAACTCAACCACAAGACGTCACAAAGGAAACAACCTCTAACAGAGTTGTACAAGATACTAATAGTACACAGACGTCAGCAATAGTACCTGTCTATGTGTCAACGCCAAGTGATCCAGACAACGAAGTTCTCGTCTATACTCTGTTAGATTCACAGAGTGATTCTTCATTCATTCTTAATGAAGTGGCAGATGTTCTTGATACAAACACTGAACAAGTGAAGTTAAAACTATCTACGATGTCGTCAAAAGGGACAATCATTCACTGTAAAAGACTTAATAGCCTACAAATAAGGGGCCTATTTTCCACCAAGAAGTTAACTGTGCCGACAGTTTACACTCGTGACTTCATCCCTGCTAATCGTACACACATCCCGGTGCCTGAGACGGCAAAGGCATGGCCTCATTTGGAGCATCTTGCTGACCACATCGCGCCTCGAAAGGATTGCGAAATTGGTCTGTTGGTAGGATACAATTGCCCACAAGCTCTAATGCCACGAGAAGTCGTTTGTGGACAGGAAAGCCAGCCATTTGCTCAGAAGACCGACTTAGGATGGAGCATAGTGAGTTATGGTGACCCAGGTGAACACTACGGTGATGCAATTGGAGTAAGTCATCGCATCATCGTAAAACAAGTCATGCCTAAAGTGAATGCAATGGTCAAGCTTAAAGGAGAAGTCCACTATGTTTGCAATACCCAGGTCAGTGAAATGGTCAGTCCAGATGACATAATTAACATGTTGGAATCTGATTTCAGTGAGAGAGCTGGAGATGAGACATCCTTCTCTCAAGAAGACCTTCAATTCTTGGCTAAACTGAAAGATGGAATCAGGCAGAAAGAAGATGGTCATTTTGAGATGCCCTTGCCTTTCAAACAAGACAGACCAAATCTACCAAATAATAAATCATGTGCTGTTCAACGCCTAATGTCCTTGGAACGAAGGCTCACGAGAGACCAGCAATACTGCACTGACTACTTGGGGTTTATGAAAGACATCATTGCTCGTGGCGATGCAGAAAAGGTCCCTGAAGAAGAGCTTCACAATCAACCAGTCTGGTATATCCCCCACCACGGCGTATACCACCCCCAAAAGCCTGGGAAGATACGAGTGGTCTTTGATTGCTCAGCAAGGTTTCGAGAAACGTCACTGAATGATCAACTTCTTACTGGACCAGAGCTCACAAACACCTTGGTGGGAGTACTTTGTAGGTTTCGCAAGGGCCCGATTGCCATCATGTGTGACGTGGAAAAAATGTTTCACCAGTTCCATGTAAGGCCTGAGCACCAAGACTACCTCAGGTTCTTATGGTGGGAGAACGGTGATCTAGAGTCTTCACACTCAATTTTTCGGATGAAGGTCCACCTATTTGGGGCAGCCTCCTCACCTGGATGTGCCAATTTTGGACTTAAGTATCTAGCCGCTCAAGGTCAGGATAAATTTAACCCAAGCACCGTCAAGTTCATCCAAAGGAATTTTTATGTTGACGATGGATTGGTGTGCGCAACATCTGACGCTGAAGCAATTCAACTGGTTAAGGAAGCGAGAGACCTTTGCAGCACAGGCAAGCTTAGACTACACAAATTTATCTCCAACAGCAAGGAGGTATTGAAATCTGTACCGAAGGACGACTGTGCTGAAAGTGTCAAGGACATGGATATGGCTTTGGGAGAGCCACTCATGGAAAGAGCTCTTGGTGTTCAATGGTGTGTATCCTCTGATGACTTCCAGTTCAGAGTGACTGTCAAGGAACACCCAAACACCAGAAGAGGAGTACTTTCTACAGTAGCCTCCATCTACGATCCATTGGGGTTCGTAGCGCCTTTTATTCTCCGTGGAAAGCAGATCCTACAACAACTGTGTCGAGACAAAGTAACTTGGGATGAGCCGCTCCCACTAGAGCTAAGTGTACAGTGGGAAATCTGGCTACAAGATCTTCGAAACTTATCTAATGTAAGGATCAGAAGGTGCTATATCCCAGATAACTTCAAGGATGTCAAGCAGTACGAACTTCACCACTTCTCAGATGCAAGTGTCATCGGTTATGGGGAATGTACTTACCTCAGAGCAGTCGACGTCAAGGGAGAGGTTCACTGCACGCTAGTCATGGGAAAGGCACGGGTTGCTCCTACCAAGGTTACCACAGTGCCACGGCTTGAGTTGACGGCTGCAGTTGTAGCAGCAAGAACAAGTGTTATGCTCAGAAATGAGCTTGAAATAGAGGGTCTTCAAGAACATTTTTGGACTGACTCAAAGGTCGTCCTCGGCTATATAAACAATGATGCCAGACGGTTTCATGTGTTTGTAGCGAACAGAATCCAAAGAATCAAGTCCATTACAGATCCTGCACAATGGCACTTTGTAAAATCTGAAGATAATCCTGCGGATCATGCGTCGAGAGGTCTCTCCGCGGATCAGCTTGTTGCTTCAAATTGGTTCACTGGCCCAGATTTTTTATGGGAAAGAGAGCTACCCAAAGGAGATGTTATGGTGGGAGAAGTCTATGATGATGATCCGGAACTTAGAAAGGCCCTGGTTCTCAACACCAAGGTGAGGGAGGAAAGGTCATTATTAAACCGCCTAACAAAGTTCTCTGACTGGAAAAGAGCTGTCAAGGCTATTGCTTTTCTAAAGCGCCATGCTAAGCAGATCAAGGGCATCAAAGATAAAGTAAGTGGAGCTACAAGTATTGAGGACAGACAGGAAGCAGAGCTGTTTATAATCAAGTTGGCTCAGAGGGAAGCGTTCAGCAGTGAAATCAGAGGTATCATGCAAGGCAAAGAAGTAAAACCCAAAGACAACAAACTACACAAACTGAGTCCGTTTGTAGATGAGCATGGTGTGCTTAGGGTTGGAGGACGTTTGACAAGATCTGTTCTTCATCCTCATGTCAAGCATCCTGCCATTGTGCCATATAAGAGTCATGTATCGTTGTTGCTTATTAAGCACTACCATGAAAAGGTGCAGCATCAAGGAAGAGGAATAACTGCCAATGAACTGCGATCCAATGGAGTATGGGTCTTAGGATCTAGCAGGGCAGTTGCCTCACATATTTACAAGTGCACAACATGCAGAAAGTACAGAAGGAACACTCAAGATCCAAAAATGGCAGATTTGCCAGAAGAAAGAATGGAACCGACACCTCCTTTCACATATTGTGGCATAGACTGCTTTGGACCATTCTATGTGAAGGAAGCAAGAAAGGAACTGAAGAAATATGGTCTTATTTTTACCTGTATGTGCTCTAGAGCCATACATATTGAAATGCTTGATGACCTCACTACAGATGCTTTT
This sequence comes from Aspiorhynchus laticeps, assembly GCA_023376895.1. Classification (NCBI taxonomy): domain Eukaryota; kingdom Metazoa; phylum Chordata; class Actinopteri; order Cypriniformes; family Cyprinidae; genus Aspiorhynchus; species Aspiorhynchus laticeps. The sequence continues at coordinate 55,399,723 of CM041796.1, read as the reverse complement.
ATCAACGCATTGCGTGGATTCATAGCAATACGCGGACATGTAAGACAGTTGAGATGTGATCAAGGCACTAACTTCGTAGGTGCAAGAGGAGAGTTCATGAATGCAATGAAGAATTTGGATCATGAACAGTTAAAGGAATATGGATGTGAGTTCATAATGAACTTCCCATCATCGAGCCACATGGGAGGCGTATGGGAGAGGCAGATAAGGACGATCAGAAGTGTTTTAACCGCAATCCTTGACCAGTCTGCTAAACGACTCGACAGTGCCTCGCTCAGAACCTTTCTGTATGAAGTAATGGCTATTATAAATAGCAGACCTCTGACAATCGAGCATTTAAATGACCCAACAAGCCTTGAACCTCTCACGCCCAATCACATTCTTACGATGAAGTCTAACATAATATTCCCACCTCCAGGTGAGTTTGTGAGTCAGGATCTATACTCGCGCAAGAGATGGCGCCAGGTGCAGTTTTTGGCAAATGAATTCTGGACAAGGTGGAAGAAGGAGTATCTCCTTAATCTTCAGCAAAGACAAATATGGCAGAAAGAGAAGAGAAATACAAGGGTTAACGACATTGTCATCCTGCAGGAGGACAGTTCTCCACGTAACCAATGGAGATTGGCAAGGGTGACAGAGGTGTATCCGAGCACTGATGGAAAGGTTAGAAAGGTGAAACTGTTAATTAGTGACTCAACCTTAGACAGCCAGGGAAGACGCATTACCAAGCCAGTCTACCTTGATAGGCCTGTACAAAAGACAGTTGTATTGCTTGAAGCAGAGTAAAGGTTATGGTTGCCATTTCATGAATACAGTAGTTTGTTACTGTAAGGTTTAAAGGCATACTGTTGAAATTAAGGTGTGAAAAGGTTTAAATTGTGAGGTGAAATGACAAATAGTCATTTGGTGGGAGTATAACTGCCATACATATTATTTCTGTTACTTTAACATGTTTTTTTTTGTTATTTGTTTCATCTATTCATGAATATTGAGTGTTGATGTTAACAAGGAACTAAAGTACATTTGCGTTGCACACGGACATTTTTAAGGTGCAACAGGAACGGTTTACATTTGGTGAGAAGTTATTCTCCGTGTGTGGATACAAGAGTTACTCGTTGTTTGAGCAGAGAAGTAACGTTAAAGATGTTTTTCATTTTTGTGTTTTGAACCGGGTATTTTCAAGTGAACTCATTCCCTCTTGGTTATATGCAGCCAGCGAGGTATGTGTATTACGTTTGTATTTCCCGAGTGTATTTGTATTTACCTCTTTATAGCGTATGTGAACGTTTATCTTTTACATTGTCATACTGTAGTTTGACGGTGGATTTCATTGACAGTGAATGTGATGACGGAGAAAAGGATGACAAAACAATAAATCCATCAGTAACCAGAACCATGGAGTCGTTTATTTCCTGGAGGGAGTGAAAAAGCCTAACCAGCAAGCCTCTTTCACATAACAGCTTGCAACATTGAGACAAAAGAACACTTATTGATAATTCCAATTCAGGAAGGAGACTGTCAAATGTGGGCAAAGTAATCAAGACTGATGGTCAAAGAGATGGCCATCACATGCGTTCCACGCTAGAAATCACGAGCTTCTTTAGATTGCCCCCCCCCATACAAGACAAAGACTGAGACTGAAATTCCTTAGGATACCTTTTAACCTCTCTCTTGTCTTTACCGAACATGTCTCTATGTCCTACACAGAGACTGCCTTTTCCATAGGCACCTAAAATCATCTTAAAAGACTTGTTAGCAACTAATAAGTATTTTATGCATAACTCCATATCATGTATGTAACCCACACAATTAACTATCATGTTTTAATCAAATATTATGTATGCCTTTTTAATCATTATTGAATAGCTGAAGGATTCATATGCATGTTTGGTATGTATGAGTTTGAAAAATCATGCTTTAAATGTTTCTTCCAATCAATTCTTTGTCAAATATATCATAGTCTTGTTATAGAAATCATGTCCAAAAGTATACTTTGCAAGAGACTGTAAAGTTCGGACATCTGACTGACCAGATAACATTTTGATTTATTGATTGGGTGGAGAAAATGAGCAACACCCCGAGCCAGGACAGTATCTAATTGGTCAAGACAACCAGTGGGACGTGTCAAAGAGCAGAGTTTAAAAACTCAAAACGCCATCAAACACTCTTACAATCTCTCTCTCTTCTCCTCTTCTCTTTTTGCTTCAACGCTGCGTTTTAGCGCTCTTTGAGCGCCATGTGCTTCGGCCTGCATGCCAGCTAACACCATGATGAGAAGAAATGCCACCTAGTCTATTTACATCCGTGTATTCTTTTACTTTAGTTTATTTTCTTTCCGTTGAGTGTCATGTTCAAAAGTTAAGTTTGCCGCAAAGTCCAGCTCTGACTGCACCTGCTTCAAACTTCAACTAGCAACGGACTCAGACCATTGGTCAGCCAACGCCCAAGACGTCACTACGAAAGACCACTGAACTGTCAGCCAACCAGCAACCTGGGAAAACCCCTTTTCTGCAAGGACTACAACAAAAGGGAATCCCTTAGGCAAAGCAAGCAAGTAACTTCCAGTTTTACTGAATTGGTGCATTTAATACAAATTTTAGCCTCATTGAGAAACTCAATGCGAGGGTTAAATAAGTGATTGATGGTTGTTCAGGTCTATGCAATTGCACATATTGCTGTAAACATTGGATTTCATATTTTCATTCTCTTAAACTCATCCTTTCCCTAATTTCTCTCTTTCTGCAACGTGTGAATGTGTGAATGCGTGTGTTCATGTGTTAGATTAGTTTACATGTCTTAGATTTATCAAATAAAGCCTTGTTTATATTGAAAAGAGAAGTATCTTGTGTTTTGTGCTCACAAGTTAACCTGTTAACCAGTGCCCCCCCCCATATTGGGAATCACAGCTGAAAATGACTAACTAACTTAAAATGGTAACAGTTCCTGACTTCAGTGTGCCACACACACAATTTTGGTGTCTTTGGAAAGAAGACCCTTTGGGCTTTACTATCCATCATCCAGAGTTAAAATATAAAAAGTTATAGACACTGAAGTGCCTTGATAAAAATTGTACCACACTGAATTTTTTTTTAATTTCATATAAAAATACATGAAATCAGTCCTGAAGCATTCCAGAAAAGTAATGGGTTGAAAGTCACATGTGGAAGGAGTTATCTATCTACCTAGTTAAAGAAGGGGAACTCTTATGAGGGCAGAATAGTTTCTGTATTTTAAAATATATATTTTTATATTAACATATTTTAATGACAGTATATTTATTGAACAAAAATTAATTATTTTATTTTTCAAAATGAGCAGAAAATAGTACAAACTGCTATTGTTACAAATCCGGTCTATGAACTTCCGTTCACTCACCACCAGAGGTCACTCTTCCATCATATTGACTCTCACACCACACAGACTGTTGCACATCACACTGGACTGCATTTCCCATCATCCATTCCACCGATCACACAGCTGTCACCAATCACACATTGCACTGATTACACAGCTGAATCTCATCAGACACGCTTTATAAGCCTTGGCCTTCCTCTCGCTCATCGCCGAGTACTGTTTAGCGTTATCATAGTCATTTCTGATAGCTACTCTATGTAGCCTGTCCTGGTTTTTTAGTCTTGTCAAGCCTGTTTACCTGTGTTTTGATTATTGCTTTTGTATTTTTGGATTGCCCTATCGTCTTGCCTTTTGGACTCTGTTTGCCCCTATTTGGATTATTGCTCGTGTACTCGGATTATCCCTATTGTCAAGCCCTTTGGACATTGTTCGCCGATCGACGACCCACGCATGCTCTCAGAATACTCTTTTGTCTTGCCCTCAATTTATCTGTTTACTGATGTTTGACCCTGCCTATGTTTGACTACGTTTCTAAATAAAGCTTGCACATGGATCCGTACGCCTCACGTCTCATTGGCTCCGTTACAGAATACTCGGCCACACAAGGATCCAGCAGCTTTTCAGAGGAACATTGGCCAGGTATGGACACAGCACGTATATTATTAGCTCTTAAACAAGGCACGCGATCACTTGAGGACTATATTCAGGAGTATCTAGCCATTGCATATTACTCTGATTTACCGGACTGTTTGTTGATAGAGTTTTTCTGTGATGGCACTAATCAACCTCTGCGATCTGAGCTTAGACGCGAGGGTGTGCGTTCATCGCTCGCTCAGTTTATGGACTATGCTTTGTTGACCGTTGGTTCGGCGTTCACTGTGGGTGTCGTGGAAGAACGTGACTCCGAGACTGCTCGTGTAATGGCAGCCACGGAGCGAACTCACAAAATGGCGGCGACAACAAAGTACTGTGTTGACACTACCGTCATTCCTGATCCTAAACATGTCGCGGTTGTTATTTCGGACACCATTCATCCCGCGGCTGCCGCCTCAGAACCCATTAACATCGCGTGTCTGCTGCATCAGAGCCTGTGTATGTCTCGTATGATCTGCCAGAACCTCGCTATGTATCGTTTGATTTGCCAGAGTTCAGTCAAGTCAAAGTTGATCTTCGTGAGTCCAACCAAGTCACAGTTAATCTTCACGAGTCAAGTCATGTCTCAACTAATCGTCACGAGGCAAATCACGTCTCAGCGGATTTTCCAGAGTCTCTTCACGTCTCCGCTGACCTTCCAGAGTCTCTTCATGTCTCCGCTGACCTTCCAGAGTCTCTTCATGTCTCTGCTGACCTTCCAGAGTCTCTTCACGTCTCCGCTGATCTTCCAGAGTCTCTTCACGTCTCCGCTGATCTTCCAGAGTCACGTCACAGCTGTTCATCCAGAGTCACGTCACGTCACGTCACAGCTGTTCATCCAGAGTCACGTCACGTCACAGCTGTTCATCCAGAGTCACGTCATGTCACAGCTGTTCATCCAGAAACACGTCACGTCACAGCTGATCATACAGAGTCTTGTCACGTCCTGTCTGCCACACCCAGATATTCAAGGTCAGTCCCTCGGTATCCTAGTCTGGTATCCAGTGTGAGGGATGCACCGCTGGTGTCTGCATGCGCAGCTGGTATCCCCAAACTCACTCACTTTAGCCCTCCTGTTCCTGAACTAATTCCCCTGTCTGAAGCGCTTCCCATGATGGGGATCGCTTTTTGGTGTGTTTGGGCTACGTACACCACCACAGAACCTCTTGAGGTAGTGGCACCCACTACGGTGTTCCTCGAAGCGATGGTGCCTGCTGCAGTTTCTCCAGAGGTGGCGGCACATGCTGCAGATCCTCCCGAAGCGATGGTGCTCGCTTCAGCTCCTTGCGTGGTGGTGGCGCCCAGCAATGCACGTCCAGCCCATCATGTCATGGTCGAAGGAACCGTAGATGAGCACTGTACCTGTCCTGTTAATGAACGCTACCTGTTTCCTGATGTTACCACTGTAGAACCTCCAGAGGTGGCAGCGTCTGCTGCAGAACCTACAGAGGTGTCAGTGGTAACCATCTATGAATCCTCGATAATAATGAGGCCAATAATGATCCTTCCTTTGCTCATGTCACGGCCTATGAACTGTTGTCCTGCCCTGACCCAGCCGAAGAGGCTGCCTTTGAACTGCCAGTCCCGTCAGTCACAACTGAGGAGGTTATTGGTGAACTTCCTGACTGTTGCGTTGCACCTATAGGGGCCGTTCATGAATCCTCCTCCCTGCCTGTCACAGCCATGAAAGCTGTAATAAATAATGTAATAATAAATGAACTTTCTGTAAGCCTTGTTAACCCTGTCGCCGACCAAATAACCACTAATGAACTATCTGTGTCTGATGTTGAGCCATCTGTCAGTTCCATTTCAAGTAATGTATCTGATGAAGTTTCTGTCAGACCTATTGCTATCAATGAACTTGTTATTTGCCCCATTAGTCCAGTCACGACCCCAGAAACCTTACCTGAGCTCCATGTAGGCTCCAGTTGCCTTGTCACAGCCCAAAGACCCGCCTTTGAACTCTTAAACCTGCCTGTCATGAACTCAGAAATTTTAAATGCACTCTATGTCTGTCCCGTTACCCCTGTCATTGCCAAAGAAACCATTAATGAACTGTCTCCCCATCCTGTCTCAGTCAAGGAGTCTAAGTTTAAACCATATGTCTGTCCTGTTTCAACCAAAGAGCCTGATTTTGAACTGTCTGCTAGTCCAGGTTCAGTCACTGAAATGTCTGTCAGTCCAGTTTCCCTCATTGAGTTTGTTTTTGAACTGTCTGTCTTGCCAGTTTCTGTCACTGAACTGTCTACTTCAGTCTCTGTCTATGCCCCAGATTTTGAGCAATCTGTCAGTCCTGTTCCAGCCAATGCATTTGATTATGAACTGTCTGTTGGTCCAGTTACAGTCAGTGAGCCTGAATATGAACTATTTACCCACTCAGTGGTCATCAGGGAGACTGTCGATTAACTTGTAGTGTTCTCTGCCTCGTCCCATGTGGCCATAAATACTCTGTGTGTCTCAGTATTCCCTAGGTCCCAGTCCCTGCTGTGGTCTTCAGGTCCGTCTGCTCCGCTCTGGTGGTCTTCTGTTCCATCTGCTCCACCGAGGTGGTCTTCTGCTCAGGTCTGGTGGTCTTCTGCTCCGTCTGCTCCAGTCTGGTGGTCTTATACTCTGGTCTGGTGGTCTTCTGCTCTGCCCTGGTGGGCTCCATTCCCATCCGCTATCCGCTCCACCCTTGTGGGCTCCTGTTCCGTCTGCTCTGCCCTGGTGGGCTCCCAGCTCTGTCGGTTTCACTCTGGGTTTCTGCTCTGCCTTGGTCCTCTGTCCTGCCAGCTCTGCCTCAGTCCCCAGTCTCTCCACTTCCACATGGACCTTGCCCTCTGTCCCTCCCCATGTTCCGCCTCTGCTCCACTGCCCTCCTGGATTGTATTAAGTTAGGAACGTTTGGAAGCCGCTCATTTGGGGGGGGGGGGCTCTGTCACGAATCCGGTCTGTGAACTTCCGTTCACTCACCACCAGAGGTCACTCTTCCATCAAATTGACTCTCACACCACACAGACTGTTGCACATCACACTGGACTGCATTTTCCATCATCCATTGCACCGATCACACAGCTGTCACCAATCACACATTGCACTGATTACACAGCTGAATCCCATCAGACATGCTTTATAAGCCTTGGACTTCTTCTCTCTCATCGCAGAGTATTTTTTAAAGGTTTTAAAAGGATGCATACCACTCTGTCCCCCGTGCAGCGCTGGGACTCTCTGATCGCTGTTTGGTTCATCTTCTACCAGCCTACAGGCAGAAACTTAAATCTTCTAAGCCTGTCTTAAGAACTGTAAAGAGATGGACTGTTGAAGCAGAGCAGGATTTACAAGCCTGCTTCGAACTACTGATTGGAGTGTTTTTGAGGCTGCAGCTACTGATTTGGATGAGCTCACTGACACCGTGACATCCTACATTAGTTTCTGTGAGGACATGTGTGTACCCACCAGGACTTATTTAACATTTAACAATGACAAACCTTGGTTCAGTACAAAACTCAAACAGCTTCGCCAGGCCAAAGAGGACTACAGGAGTGGGGAAAAAGCCTTGTTCAAACAGGCCAAATACACACTGAATAGGAAGATAAGAGTGGCAAAGAAAAGCTACACTGGAAAGCTAAAAAAACAGCTTTCAAGTAACGACTCTACATCAGTGTGGAAAGGCCTGAAAGCCGTTACCAGCTACAAGACCCCTCCCCCCAGCACTGAGGCCAATCAACAACTGGCTGAAGACCTGAACATTTTTTACTGTAGGTTTCAAAAACAAAAGCCTGGTCTGACACCCCACACCCACTCTGACCGTCTCACAACACAGCCATCAACACCCTCCCCCTCCCTCCCCCCTACTGTTTCACAGCCTGTAATCAAGATCTGTGAAGAAGATGTAAGCAAAGTCTTCAGGAGAAAGAAGATAAGGAAAGCCAAAGGCCCAGACGGTGTCTCTCCAGCCTGCCTCAAAGCCAGTGCTGTCCAGTTATCATCCATCCTCACATTGATCTTCAACAGATCACTGGAGCTGTGTGAAGTCCCCTCCTGCTTCAAACATTCCACCATCATCCCTGTACCCAAGAAACCAAAAATCACAGGACTTAATGACTACAGAACTGTTGCTTTAACGTCTGTGGTGATGAAGTCATTTGAGAGGCTCGTGTTGGCCCACCTGAAGGACATTACTGGACCCTTGCTGGACCCCCTGCAGTTTGCTTACCGAGCAAACAGGTCTGTGGATGATGCAGTCAACATGGGATTGCACTACATCCTCCAACATCTGGACAAACCAGGGACATATGCAAGGATCCTGTTTGTGGACTTCAGCTCCGCTTTTAACACCATCATCCTGGACACCCTTCAGAATAAACTGACACAGCTCTCCGTGCCCACCTCCATCTGTCAGTGGATCACCAGCTTCCTGACAGACAGGCAGCAGCTAGTGAGGCTGGGAAAATTCTCATCCAACACCTGCACCATCAGCACTGGAGCTCCTCAGGGTTGTTTTCTCTCCCCACTGCTCTTCTCCCTCTACACCAACGACTGCACCTCTAAAGATCCCTCTGTCAAACTCCTGAAGTTTGTAGACGACACCACACTCATCGGCCTCATCCAGGACGGTGACGAGTCTGCTTATAGACAGGAGGTTAAGGAGCTGGCTGTCTGGTGCAGTCTAAACAACCTGGAGCAAAACTGTGGAGATGATCGTGGACTTCAGGAGAAACCCCCCAGCTCTCCCCCCACTCACTATCATGAACAACACTGTGACTGCAGTGGAGTCATTCAGGTTCCTGGGAACCACCATCTCTCAGGACCTGAAGTGGGACACTCACATTGACTCCATCGTGAAAAAGGCCCAGCAGAGAATGTACCTTCTTCATCAACTGAAAAAGTTCAACCTGCCACAGGCGCACATGACACAGTTTTACTCTGCTGTTATTGAGTCGGTTCTGTGCTCTTCTATAACTGTATGGTTTGGGTCAGCCAGCAAATCAGATATAAGAAGACTGCAGCGGACTGTTAGGACAGCAGAAAGGATCATTAGTGTGCACCTGCCCAGCCTTCAGGACTTGTACTACTCCAGAGTGAAGAAACGGGCAGTTAACATCATCACAGACCCCTCTCACCCTGGACACGACCTGTTTGCACTTCTCCCTTCAGGCAGACGCTACAGATCTATGTGCACTAGAACATCTAGGCATAAAAACATTTTTTTCCCCCATGCCATCTCCAGCCTAAACAACTAACACAGGAATTATTACCTGTGTTCTGTAATTCATGCCTGTAATTCATCCCCCATCTCTAATTATTTACTCTCTCTCTAGTACTATGTAAATATGTATGCATAATTTTCTATACAGCTGTACATATAGAGTAAATAAGGCACAAATCTGTACATAAATCTTTTGTTCCAGATTCATACACATTATTATTATTATTGTTAAGTCCTATTTAAATGTTCTGTTCTCATGTCAGATATGTATGTATGTATGTATGCATGTATGTACCAAGAGCTTCTTAAAACCACAACAAATTCTTTGTGTGTTTGCGCACACTTGGCGAATAAAGCTGATTCTGATTGTTTAGTGTTTATCACGGGCATTGTTGATAGCTACTTTACGGAGCCTTTCCTGTTTTCTTAGTCTTAGTCTTGCCAGGATTACCCCTATTATCAAGCCCTTTGGACATTGTTCGCCGATCGATGACCCATGCATGCTCTCGGAATACTCTTGTGTCTTGCCCTCAATTTATCTGTTTACTGATGTTTGACCCTGCCTATGTTTGACTACGTTTCTAAATAAAGCTTGCACATGGATCCGTACGCCTCATGTCTCGTCGGCTCCGTTACAGCTATAGTGATAGATTTGAACAAGTATTAACCCTTTAGGCGACAGGGATTTTTGGAAAAAATGCAGGATTTTGACATCAAGATTTCAAAAGATTGATTGTTTCTGTCTGTTCCTGTTCCTTTTTAAAACCGTGAGTGCAGCACATTAGCATTTGTTAGCCAGTTAGCTTGTCACTCGCGGTTCCATTCGTGTTTTTATTCATGTCTATTATTGTTTTCTTTTTTCTCGCTCCGTTTCATTTCTGTCTCGCTCTGTTTTTCACGAGTTCATCAAACAACAGTGGTAAGTGAATCATTCATCAATCACAGTGAGTAATGGCTTCTCCTTGCATCGTCACTTGCACCGCTTGCCACATGTACAGTTTATCTGTCTCTGTCAGCAGCGAGGGATTCACATGTGAAAAATTCAGGGAAATAATTAGGCTGACAGAGAAGATTTCAGAATTAGAGACACGCATCCAAACTTTAGTTGAGGACAGTAAGAATGTGAGGGCTGTAGATAGTGCTTTGGATACGACTAGCTCAGGGAGTCCTGTACATTGTTCGGTTCCGGTATTAGAGCCTGTGCAGCAGGGCAACTGCGTGACTGTGAGGCGGCATAGTCGCGGGCCAAAACACCGCTCTTCCGTTCCAATCAAAACATCAAACAGGTTCTCCCGACTCAGCAACGCACCCACTGAGAAACCTGATGAAAGTGCTCTAGTTATTGGTGATTCTACTGTACAGAACGTGAAAATAGAGACACCAGCTACCATAGTCCAATGTTTACTGGGAGCCAGAGTGCCTGACATCTTGGCAAATTTAAAAGTGCTGGCTAAAGCTAAACTTAAATTCAGTAAGATTGTTATTCACGTCGGTGCTAATGATGTTCGACTTCGCCAGTCGGAGATCACTAAAACTAATGTTAAAGAGGTGTGTGAACTTGCAAGTACGATGTCAGACACTGTAATATGCTCTGGCCCACTCCCTGCTTACCAGGGTGATGAGATTCATAGCAGACTGTCGTCACTCAATAGCTGGATGTCTAAGTAGTGCCCGCAGAATAACATAGGTTTTATAGACAATTGGAATATTTTTTGGGGCAGAGCTGACCTGTTGAAAAGAGATGGTCTTCATCCCTCCTGGGGTGGTGCCGCTGCACTTCTCTCTAGAAATATGGCACATAGTCTTAGAGTTCGTACTTTACTAACTGGGGCCCAGGTCAGGAAGCAGACAGACTGGCTACACCGACCATCTGCTAGCCGCCTCACATCACAGAAGTCAGTTAATTCTCAGCACATAGAGACTCCTTCACCTAGATATCACACTATAGAGACTGTGTCTGTTCCCCGAACTAGAAAATACAGAAAACATCCAAACCAAAGTAAGAGTAACAATTTAACTGATGTTCAACAAATAAAAAAACAGATATAATACAGATAAACAAATGATAAAGCTTGGCTTATTGAATATTAGATCCCTTTCTACAAAAGCATGTTTTGTAAATGATATGATCACTGACCATAAACTAGATGTGCTTTGTTTGACAGAATCCTGGCTAAAACCAGATGATTACATTACTTTAAACGAGTCCAGCCCCCAAGATTACTGTTACAAACATGAACCGCGTCCAAAAGGTAAAGGGGGAGGTGTTGCTACAATTTATAGCAATATTTTCAGTATTTTTCAGCGGTCAGGTTTCAAGTATAATTAGTTTGTATAACGTTCGTATAACTTCATATAACATTATCCAAAGAAACAAGTGTTAATGATAAATCACCTGTGATGTTTGTACTGGCTACTGAATACAGGCCACCAGGGCACCATACAGACTTTATTAAAGAATTTGCTGATTTTCTATCTGAGTTAGTGCTGGCTGCCGATAAAGTCCTAATTGTTGGTGATCTTAATATCCATGTTGATAATGAAAAATATTTGTTGACTCACTGTTTATGGTCATGCCGTTTGATACAGGATTACTGGTGTAATATACTTTGTGAAATGCAAAAGATTTTGAGTTTGGATCTAGATTTAAACCCTTTGTCATTGTTACTAGGATTGCCTGATAGTAAGGTAACTTCTCTGGCTAAAAGAAGGCTCTTTGATGTCATGACGTTTTCGGCACTGAAAAATATTATTTTGCAGTGGATCTCTGATAAAGCCCCCTCTGTGAAGGGTTGGCAAAAAGTGTTAATGGAGCTATTACCACTGGAATACCTTACTTGTATAATTCATTCAAAGACGGACCTTTTCTACAAAGTATGGGAACCATTTGTAAATTATTTGAACCCTGGGATTGCCAATATTATGCTGCTTGGATTTCATGGATGAAAACTTCTGTACTTCTGAACGATGAGGACTTCGACCAATATGTTGAAATTTGGACAATTGAGCGTTTTTTTTGTTTGTTTTTTACTTTGCTTGTTTTAGTTCTTTCTTTTCCTAAGATCAAAATTAATGGATGTTGTTGATGTCTTTGTCTATTGTGACTTGCAGTTTGTGGAATATCAATAAAAAAACAATAACAAAAAAAAAAACTGCATGTTAAATGGAAAATCATGGAAAATTATGCAAATGTGTCTTGCAAACTGCTAATGACAGGTTAGCTTGGAATAGCAAGGTCATTAATTGACACAAAAGGCTGAAACGTCCTATTGTGTGACAGAAAATGTCCTCCAGTGTGACGCCTGTCCTGTCACACCATAGGATAAAGATGTCACACCAGAGGAGTCTCTTTAAAAAGCATTTTAAATAATTAAATAAGATTGGTTTAACTCCTTTGTATTCTTTTCTGATTCTTTTCAGTGTTCTTAAATGCAATAATTGCATTAATTAAACTATTTTCTGATATTTTTGCAGAAAACTTGTACTGTTATAAAGTGTCATGAAAATAAGTATAAAATGTGATACTTTGTTTTTGAAACAGAAAAAAAATTGCGGGAGAAAAAATAGTGGAAGAGAGAGGACGTGGAAATATAGATAGAAAATTAACAGGGATTCACCAGGAGGGAGGAGATCCTAAGAGAATAATGCAGAAAGTAAATAGAATCAAAATCATGCCTTAAAAAGAGTAGCTATATCGTTTTTTAAAAATCATTCACATCTTAATGAATATAGTTTCAATCATATATCAATAATATTTAGCTGTATCATAAATATCAATCATATTTAGCAGTGCCGTACATGCAGCAGGGGGGCTAGAAGAGTTTCAGTAACATACCGATTGACTACGAGACTGAATTTTGTTGCTGAAAACTATTTTGTTTTGTTTTAAAAACATATTGATATTGTTTGTATCAAAATTAAACTTTCTTTCTCATTTGACATGCTCAAAATTAAATAGAAATACTTTAATAACGTCTCGATTACGTGCGTAACCCTCGTTCCCTGATGGAGGGAACGGAGACGTTATGTCGTGACGACATAGGGGATTTACTTGGAAGCCCCAATCATCTCTGCCTAAGAGAAAACGCCAATGAATATTGGCTAGTGGATTTTGCATACCTGAGCCACTCCCACGTGCACATGGGTATAAATAGGCGACAGGTGCATCCACTCATCAGGTTTTACGCTGAGGAGCCGAGAACGTGTCCCTGGCAGCCAGCGATGGTTCAAGATTGTGGCATGGGGACATAACGTCTCGGTTCCCTCCATCAGGGAAGGAGGGTTACGTACGTAACTGAGACGTTCCCTATCTGTCGGTCACTACGAGTTATGTCGTGACGACATAGGGGTCCTATGGAAAGCGCCACAACCTGAACCCCGTCACGACCTTGTGGCATGCAGATGCTGACAAGCGAGCGCGTGACAGACAAATGCCATGTGAAAGGTCGCAACCTTCCCGTCGCCCCAGTGCAAATTCGCTAACCTTGGTGCCCGCAGGGACCACTGAGTACATCGCTGCTGGAGATAGCCAAGCCACTGTTCCTTTCCCCAGAAGTCGGAAGGGATTTCGACCTTCAATGAAAGATGCTTCACGTCTTTCCTGTTTGTTGTTACAGCTTGGCAGTAACGACGGGGAAGCGAGCCTTCCGGAGAAGGGCGCTACGGAGGCCACATTCTGCCCGAAGGGAGGTACCATGTGTAGATACTGATAAGGACTGACCCAGGCCTGGGGCAGTACTACATACGACTGGACCCTGGGGCAGATCCTACCTAGGAGTAGGGAGGAGGGCTGCCAGCAGGGCCTGACAGAGAGCTCTGACAAAGGGAAGACACGGGTTTACCGTGAGGGAAACCTTACCGTGGACGAATACACGCATGGGATTACCCGAAGGGAATCAGAGCCATACGGACACCTAGCCGGGTACAGGGGCTGACCGGCGACCCGGGCGAGCTAGCACAAGTACTGGGCCTGGCGTCAGACTGCTCCGCCCAGTCTGACTGCCGGGGGTGCTGGAGGAACTACACCAGGGTTCGCCGTCCGGGGAACTGAACTGGAGGAGAAAACAGGCGCTCGTATCCCCGGGTGAGGGGGAATGGCGCAGCAAGCGTGACACCGGCCAGTTCTTCCCGCCACTTACCTGTTACCCAACACACGGGAAGAAACTGGCTCAACGCGGAGACTGTAGAATCTCGCGAAGGTGTTCGGTGTCGCCCAGCCCGCAGCTCTACAGATGTCTGCCAGAGAGGCTCCGTGCGCCAATGCATAGGAGGAGGCAACACTCCATGTGGAGTGAGCCCTCACCCCCAGGGGTCACGGCTCGCCTTGGGATTGGTACGCCAAGGTGATGGCATCCACTATCCAGTGGGCCAACCTCTGCTTGGAGACAGCCTTCCCTTTCTGCTGACCTCCGTAACAGACCAAGAGCTGCTCAAAGCTTCTGAAGCTCTGGGTGCGGTCCACGTATATGTGCAATGCTCTTATGGGGCACAGCAACTCCAAGGCTGGGTCTGCCTCCTCCGAAGGCAGTGCTTGCAGGTTCACCACCTGATCATGGAAGGGCGTGGTGGGAACCTTGGGCACGTATCCAGGTCGGGGTCTCAGGACAACGTGAGAGTAGTCTGGCCCGAACACAAGGCACTCTTCGCTCAACGAAAATGCTTGGAGGTCCCCGACCCTCTTGATGGAAGTGAGCGCGGTCAGGAGCGCTGTCTTAGCCGACAGGTATTTCAGCTCGACTGATTCCAGCGGCTCAAGGGGACCCCTCTGAAGTCCAGCCAGGACGATAGAGAGGTCCCAGGAGGGCATCTGGGGTGGCCTAGGGGGATTCAACCTCCTGGCACCCCTCAGGAACCTCATGATGAGATCATGCTTTTCCAGGGACCGGCCGTCCACTGCATCGTGATGGGCCGCGATAGCGGCCACATACACTTTCAAGGTGGAGGGTGACAGCCTACGCTCCAACCTTTCTTGCAGGAAAGAAAGCACTACACCAATCATGCATCTTCGGGGGTCTTCTCGGCGAGAAGAACACCAGTTTGCGAACAGACTCCACTTCAGTGCATAGGCTTGCCTTGTAGAAGGAGCTCTATTCTGAGTGATGGTCTCTACCAACGCCTGTGGGAGACCACTCAAGTCTGCCGCGTCCCGTCCAGGAGCCACACATGGAGGTTCCACAGGTCTGGACGCGGGTGCCAATGGTGCTGAGCCCCTGAGAAAGGAGGTCCTTCCTCAGAGGAATGCGCCAGGGAGGGGCTGTCGCGAGGAGAATGAGTTCGGGAAACCAGGTCCGGGTGGGCCAGAACGGCGCGACCAGCAGGACCTGCTCCTCGTCCTCCCTGACCTTGCACAGTGTCTGTGCGAGCAGGCTCACTGGGGGAAATGCATACTTGCATAGAGCCCGAGGCCAGCTGTGTGCCAGTGCGTCCGTGCCGAGGATGCCCTCGGTCAGGGAGAAATACAGCTGGCAGTGGGAGGACTCGTGGGAAGCAAACAGGTCTACCTGAGCTTCCCCGAATCGACTCCAGATCAGCCAGATCATCTCGGGATGGAGTCGCCATTCTCCGGGGAAGTGAGCTGTTGTGAGAGCGCATCGGCCGCACGATTGAGCTCCCCCTGAATGTGGACAGCGCGCAGCAAATTTGAGCCGCGTGTGACTCCAGAGGAGGAGATGGCGGGCGAGCTGTGACATGCGGCGTGATCGTATACCCCCCATCCGGTTGATGTACGACACAGCCGCAGTGTTGTCCGTACGGACCAACACATGCTTGCTTAACAGCAGTGGCCGAGACTGCTGCAAGGCTAGATGCACTGCCAGCAGCTCTAGGCCAGGGGTTTTCAACCTGTGGGGCGCGCCCCCCCAGGGGGGCGCCAGCACCTGTCAAGGGGGGCGCGAGCATCAATTAATTCAGAGACATTGCCTTGAAGATTTATGAATACGAGCTTTCAAATCTTTAGCCATCCGCTAGGGGGCAATCTGACTCCTGCTGTTAGGCGACAGTGAGAATGGTGTAAAATGATTTACGGTTAGTCGTGTCGGAAATCCAACCACGGATTGGCATGTTGTTATCTCAGAAACAGGCTCAGCCATCACATTGAATCAGGTAAACTGTTATATATTTATGTTTCAGTATAATTACGCACGCTATACCAGGCAGGGGTGGTTCTAAACCCTTTTTAGGGATCTTAACGATCAGGCCAGTGCTGCTTCCTCAAGAAAGTTTTTAATTATCACGTGTTTTAAGTCTTGTCAATTTAAACAAAGTAATTTTAAGCCCAAGACATCTCAACGCGGTACTCACGCGCTGCGATAGAGCGTTTCTGCGCGCCTGCGCTCACAAACAGATAGCCTTCACATATCGCGTCTTTTGCGCGCTCAAGTTCGTTACTTCAAATGTAGACGCGCGGTATGCATGCTCATAATGGAAGCGACGCGCTCGTTTTTTCCAGGCGCGTCCGCGCCGCATCGAGATAAAAACATCTCAACTTTTCTGAATGCCGCAAGCGCACAGCAGGTCATGTGACAAGAACCAACCAATCAGCTTCATCCTTTCACGTAACAACATTGAAAGCTCAGCCAAGATGAAGGAACAGCTGATCATAGCTGTACGTGGATAGTCATTTTTAAATAAATATAGTAGCAGAGCTACTGCAATCGATTTTTAGTGCTGGAAATCCATTTTATTCTAATGCGAGTGAAATTAGACAAACTTGGGGGGGCGCATGTCCTAAAAGGTTGAAAACCCCTGCTCTAGGCAGTTGATGTGCCAAAGCAGTCGAGGCCCCGTCCAGAGCCCCGAGGCTGCCTGCCTGTTGCATGTAGCGCCCCAGCCCGTGCTGGAGGCATCTGTTGTGACAACAACATGCCGAGACACTTGTTCTAAGGGCACCCCGGCCCGTAGAAAGGCAAGGTCCGTCCAGGGGCTGAAGGAGCGGCGACACTCCTGTGTGATGTTCACCCGAAGTGCACCGCGACGCCATGCCCACCTCGGGACTCGGGAGTGCAACCAGTTCTGAAGTGGTCTCATATGAAGCAATCCGAGCGGCGTGACTGCAGCTGCGGATGCCATATGCCCCAGGAGCCTCTGAAACAGTTACAGCGGAACCACAGTCCTGCCTCTGAAGGAACTCAGGCAGTTCAGCACTGATTGGGCACGCTCTTCCGTGAGGCGCGCCGTCATACTCACCGAGTCTACTCCACACCAAGAAAAGAGATTATCTGCGCAGGGGAGAGCTTGCTCTTTTCCCAGTTGACCCGAAGCCCCAACTGGCTGAGGTGCCAAAGCACCAGGTCCCTGTGATCGCACAACTGTTCTCGCGCGCGGGCCATGCTCGAGACAGTTGAGGATCCTGATGCCCACTTCCCAAAACGGGGTAAGGGCGCCCTCTGCGACCTTCGTGAAGACACGGGGGGACAGGGAGAGCCCGAAGGGGAGGACCCTGTACTGCCATGCCCGACCCTCGGACGCAAACCGTAGGAACGGTCTGTGTCGTGGAAGGATCGAAACATGAAAGTAAGCATCCTTCAGGTCGATCGCTGCAAACCAATCCCGGGGCTGTATGCATTTCATCATGCGCCTGTGCGTCAACATCTTGAACGGGAGCCTGTGCAGGGCCCGGTTCAGGAGTCGCAATCCAGGATTGGTCGAAGACCACCGCCTTTCTTGGGTACGATGAAATAAGGGCTGTAAAACCCCTGCCTCATCTCGGCCTGCCTTATCTCGGCTGGAGGGACCGGCTCGATTGCATCCTTTGCCAGGAGAACAGCAATCTCCTCGCGCAAGACAGGAGCGTTCCGAGCTGCCAACGCAGTCTTGAGTACGCCGCTGAACTTGGGAGGTCGCCTGGCGAACTGAATCGCGTAGCTGAATCGAATTGTGTGCGTGAGCCAACGAGACGGGCTGGGCAGCGCAAGCAACGCCTCCAGACGCCATGCAAGTGGCTCCAACGTCATATTTAAGAACATGTCTCTGAAATGGTTTTAAAAACTGTCCTGAGGCAACCCAGCATTGTCTCCCTCATCTAACACACCCGATTCAACTCATCCGCTCATTAGTAGAGACTTTAAGACCTGAAGTGGGTCAGAAAGCAGCAGCAGCGTTTAAAGCAATAGCAGGCAAATAAGATAATAACCAGCTGCTGTGATGTCTATTAATCCAAGAACAAAAGAAAAAAAAAAAAAGAGGAAATCAATAACTTTTATAGCTTTAAGGGGTTCATCTATATTTAATTTAGAATTTAGTGTTTGGTTACTATTCATTTTCTGTAGGCTATATTTCTGCTGAAGGGCACAGGTAGCTAAATATATCATTTATTATAATGGGTTCGTGTGAAGATTGTTTTAAGTTCACTTAAATTAGAAGTTAAATCTAATAAATGTTAAAATTGATAGCTGTCAATTATACTGTAATGCTGAATGGCTACAGTCAATGGTTAAATATTAAGGGGGAAAAACAATTTTATAGAGACATCGGTAGTATTGATATCAGGCCTTCAATCATAAAAAAGATGCCATTAATGAAATATAAAAAATCTACTGTCTTTATGTTGTTTGTACAGTGTACATTTGAAGATTGAATGTGAAATTATTGCAATATAAAAGTATATTTAAAAACTTTAATGTTAGGTGGGATTAATCGCGATTCATTTTAGAAAAATGTGCGATTAATTAGTTGTTGTTTTTTTAATCGATTGACAGCACAAATATATATATATATATATATATATATATATATATATATATATATATATATACAGTCAAGTGAAAAAGTTAGGACACCCTATTGAATTCCATGCTTTTCTGCATCAGGATATAAAAAAAAACATTATCTTGTCCTTGGCAGGTCTTAAAATTTGAAAAATAAACCTCAGATGAACAACAACACATGACCTGCTGCATTATTTATTTATGTGTCATTTTTTAACAAAAATAAAGCCAAAATGGAAAAGCCATTTGTGACAAAGTGAGGACACCCTTAGTGTTAACATAGGAATTAAGAGGGTAAGTAGCAGTCAGGCACTGCTATACAAAAGCCTTTGATTAACTGATCATCAGCAAGTGTGAGCACTTCTATAAAAGCAGAAGTTTTGGCAGTTTGCTGGACTAGAGCCTTCAGATGTGTGTTAACACAATGCCAAAGAGGAAAGATATCAGCAATGATCTTAGAGAAGCAATTGTTGCTGTAATCAATCTGGGAAGGGTAACATGGCCATTTCCAAACAATTTGAAGTCCATCATTCTACAGTGAGGAAGATTATTCACAAGTACAAGACATTCAAAACAGACACCAATCCTCCCAGGAGTGGACATCCCAGCAAATTCATCCCAAGATCAGACCATGTAACACTGGCACGGCAGACAACCCAAGAACCTCACCGCAGAATCTACAAGCCTCAGTTAAGAGTGGAAAATGATCAGCAACAAATCATTTCATGTCACTTTTTATATCAACTGGACTTAAGTAAAACATATTCAAAATAATTTTTATAATATTTAATATATTTTGGATTTTATGAGTTGTTTCTCCCAGGTCACATTTCCTGTTTAGGGTATAAAAAACAGCCCAAGTCATCAATAATTCTATGATTTATTTAATGCAAACAAATATGGAATATGCAAAATATGTTGCATGTATGACATGTCTAAGTGTCCTAAAATTGAGGCATAGACATTTTTTGTATTTAATTTTTTTTTTACTGTCTCATCTTTATCCTCAGGGGTGGGCAATTCCAACCCTTGAGGTCCACTGTCCTGCACAGTTTAGCGCCATCCCTAAACAATCATATAATGTAATTTATGTAACAAAATATATATTTTTATGTAATCCTGAAGACTTTTGTCAGGTTTTTGAGATGTGTTTGATCAGGGTTGAAGCTAAACGCTGCAGGATGGTGGCCCTATAGGAGCAGGGTTGGACACCCCTGTTCTACCATAAAATTAGCCGTGTGAAACCCTGCAAGGGAAAAATCTTGTTAACAAATGCAAAGAGGTAGTCAACTAAATGTAATTTTATCCGTTTTACATGCAAATATTAACATTTGCAAAAAAATTTAACTCAAAATAAATAGAAAGGGGACTGTGTACAGGGGGCTTAGAGGCCAGGAAGGCCTATAAGGCTCTTCCCTAAGGGCCCCTAGCCCTGGAATGCAATTTCTACTGAGGGGGATATGCTCTCCTTGATGCGATTTATATCCCCCATCCACCCCCCCACCTCACTTCTCTGAGATATTTTATTTATTTATTTTTTATCAAGGGGCTCCCCCTTGTATTTTATGTGGCTTCTGTGACTTCTGTGTATTTTCTGTGTATTTTCTACACCACTCCCATCCCACATAACCACCAATGGGGAACGCCAACCCCCCAAACACCCCACCCCATTCTACCCCAGAATTCACAATAATGAAAGAACCAGAACTTAGGGCACAATTTACCTTGTGACACCATTCATTGTAAATACTGAGGATAATCCTTTTTTTATACCCTAAACAGGCAACGTATCTCAGGAGATACGCATTTTTCAAAATGCGATAAAAAACAACACGAACAACATATGTCTTAATTTTCTTTTTTAACATTTCAAGACAATGTTCACAATTAATACTAATAGCTGTATTGCATTTTTTTTTGCTGAAAAAAGTAAGATTAATATATGCCTACTTTCTATGTTTTCTGAATGTCCAGCACCATGGGCGGACATGTTGGCTTTAGGTCAAACTAACAAAACGAGCACAGAGAATTTGAACCAAGTGATGTGACCCCCATAGTCCAAACAACCTCAATTATGATAATGATAACAGTATTGGATGAAAAAGTATTCCTCGTGCCTCCTACAAGAGACTAAAGAGTATGTTTCTTGTGGTACACGTTGCCTGTTTTAGGGATAGAGTCAAATTTGAGGCCATCCATCTGACAGCTAAAGTTGGGCCAAAACTGGGTCATGCAACTGGACAATGATCCCAAGCTCACCAGCAAATCTACAACAGAATGGCTGAAAATAAAAGATTCAAGGGGTTACAGCAGTCCATTCAAAGTTCAGAGCTCATCCTGACTGAAATGCTGTGGTGAGAGCTGTGCATAAACAAATGCCCACAAACCCCAATAAACTGTAAAGAAAAGTGGGCCAAAATTCCTCCAGAATGATGTGAGAGACTGATAAAGTCATACAGTAAATGATTACTTCAAGTAATTTCTGCTAAAAGTGGATCTACAGGCAATTGAATCATAGGGTGTCCTAACTTTGTCACACATGGCTTTTCCCTCTTGGCTTTATTTTTGTTAAATAAATTATGACACGGTGTGATATGTCATGTTTTGTTGTTCATCTGAGGTTTTATTTTGCAAATTTTAAGGCATGCCAAGGACCAGATGATTTATTTGATATATATATATATATATATATTGAATACCATTCATTTAAGGATTTGCCTTGGAGTGAGAGGAAGTAAACATTAATAGTGCTTATAATGTTTACACTGGAAAGTGAGGAGAGAATGCACAACGACTTGCTTTGGAAGTTTAGTTGGCAGAGAAAATAAAACACACCATTTTGTTTTACATCAATTAATACCCAATATCAATGAAATAAACTCAGCAAAAACAAAGTTATGACTGCTCTGTATTTACATTTCAATGCTGGTCTGCACTTGACTGGAGGTGTGTTTATCTGCTTAGAGTTTATTTAACCCATCGTAACTTATTGAAACTGTTTAAACTATACAACAACTCACCTTGATGTTGTTCTAAAAGCTTATTATCTGCTTTTTTGGAACACACAAAAAAATAGATAAAAAATGTTCCTGCTTGCACTTATTATTTTAATGGCAGAGAATTGTGACTTTCACTTTGTTTTAATGTGTTGTAAAATAATCATATGCAACTTGTGCCATATTATATTTCAGTGGTTCTGAAGGTATACTCTATATATACTTTCAGATATATATAATGTATATACGGTTTCACATACAATTTAAAAAAGTACATGTCATAGACTGCAGTACAGAGTAAGCAATACAGAAATATTTAATTCCCAAACAGTGTTTCATAGTATATTGATGTACTCCTCCCATACCTGTTTGCCATCCAGCGTATAGATCCTTTTCACTGCTCCGCTTTCGAGTTTAATGGCCTCTGTGATGTCGGTGAGCACCTGCTCAAAAGAGTGTGCAGTCTTCTTATTGAGCAGCACACGGACGGCCTTCCGTGGCTTCACTCCGCTCCTCATCACTGTCACCAACTTCGGTCGCACAAAGTCCTTGTTCTCCTTCGGCTCACTAGCTGTGCGGTTAGCCAGCATGTTCTTCTGGCTGGCTGATGCTTTCACATTCACTGACCAGTTGGGGTTCACATTTTTGGTGTAGTCTACATTCTTGTAGTAGTTCTCAGTTGCGCAAACATAGCTCTCACCTGGAGAGTTGGATAACACAGAAAAAAAGTTTTTATGTGAACAATGATGTGAAACAAATTTATGTGAACAATGATGATAAGCTCTGGATGTTTTTACTCAATATGGATTAATCTAACATCCTGTCACAAAGCAGAAAGCAATCCAGACAGAAACCAGTCAGCGCATGCCACTAATAAATCTGCATGTTCTGTGTGAATGAATGTAGCGGTATTGTCCAATACACAAACTCAAATACACCGGATGCTTGCAGTGTTTTCAGTGCCTAAGTCTCAATATATGAGTGCATGAACACATTAACTGCTCTGGGAGTCCCCTCAGCATCTTTACACAGTTTCATTTGAGAAAAATACCATCAAACACACTAAAACTATGTAATCACTCAATCAGTGTTTCATCTGCGGAAAGACGTCAATAAAACAGTTCTAAACAAAATGTCAAGTAGCATTTCTTTTACCTCAGGCAAGTCATCAGTGTCCACAACTCGTTAGTTTGCTAGAGAAATTAAGTCTAGAGAAGAGCATTTCGTGAAATATTGGACTATATACTCATTATATTTGACTTTACCTGTTAGTGATGTCTTAATTATTTAATGCATGTTTAAATAAATCTGTTATGAAACAAGTTATGACAGCCACTGTGTAAATGAATATAATAAATAATAAATGAGTATATGAACATCAACAACAAATTTTATAATTTATAAGTTAATTTAAAACTGCATTATTTGCAATTTACATGTTTGCATTTTTTTTATTTATTTTTTAGTTGAGTGTTGATTATTATATTTAAAAATAAATAGTCATTGAATTTAAGTTTGGGCTCTTTTGTTAATTGTAAATTTATAGTAATGTATAAGGGCTCCCTATTTAGAGCATAACCTAAGGAAGATTTTTATCCTTAAAGGCACAATATGTAAGTTTTCGCCGCTGGAGGTCGCACTTTCAAAACAATAACAAAGGCTAACCAGGGGGCCCCCTTGCTCTCAAAGATGTTTTCATTTTAGTTTCAATTTTGAATTTGGCCAGCTGTTGTGAAAAAATGAATGATCATTTATTTTAATGCGGTGCGCTGTCACCCTCTCTATGTAAAAATCATGTAACGTGAATGTCTTACAGTCTCTTGTTTTTATAAAATCACTATTGTAACATTGACAAAAAAAATCAGCATTGTTTTGTATTGAAGTATGAAGTAGCAAGAGTGTTCAACTCATTGAATCTACTTGAATTACACAGATGGCCTATTTTGAATTTACAACGGCAATTTTCAGTTAAATGTGGCTAGTTTGTATCCTTGTTTACAATCTTCTCAGTTTCTCTAAAATGTAAATCAAATGGCCATTCACAAACATGTTTTTTTTTTCAGCAATAGAGATACTCAGAAATAAACTGATATTAATCACTTTTCCCTCTTAGGCAGTGGCAGAGCCAGGATGTTTTCATAGGGGTAGCCAGGAAGGGGGCAGCAACCAGTCTGGGGTGGCACAGAAATCTTAATTATTTCAATATTGAAATGGATTTGACTATAAAGTACTGGACTGTTTTAGTGCCTAAAACACAACTGAATACCATTAATTTGTCATTAGTTGTGAATTGCATCAAGTAATACCGAGTGAATGACAATTTTTGTTTTATTTTTGTACTAGCTAGGCTTTTAATAAAAGGGCTCACTATTGCTTTATTGCTCAGGAAGCTTGGTTCTGGGTCTTAACACCCCCAAAATCTTGTTCTCCATAGTCCATCATTGCATAGGCCCACTCATGGATGAGACATAACTATAGTCAACCTTCACTGAATTTTATATAATCACTGAACTCTGATAAAGTTTTCAGTCAATGTTTAACATTCTATTAGTGGTCAAAATGAATTCATTGCAGCACTTTTGTCATACCTAAATCGAGCTCTGTACAAAGGAAAATAATGTAAGAATGTAAAATTAGTTATTTCATGCATTTAAATATGGTTTCATTTTCTTTTCATTTTCATACTTTACAAATTAACGAAAAATTTGCGCATATGAAAGCATATTTGGTCTACTTGTGCATTAAATTATGAATAAAAATTTACATAGCCTATCATCTTGCGTCCTATTGTGATCTCGAATGGCAGAATATTTCAGTAGGCTGCAAGCATTTAAATCGAATGCACATACATGCATGCACAGTTTTAATTGCCAGTTTGGTAATTTTCGTGACTAAACTGACGATGTATGCTCGCAGTTCCTAGTGCGGTTTATTTATGAAGTGAGCGTGCGCCTCATATTCACGTACAGTTGAAGAGCGTGTGCCGTGAGCACAGTAAAACGGCTGACAGAATAGGAAAGTTGGTTTAATGACATATAACAATATCTCATCAGACCGCAGTTCCCTGTTTTTCTACTGACGCTCATTTGGCACCTGTAGACAACCTTTTCCGCGCTTGTTTGACTCGCGCCTGGTGCTGAGGGAAAGCTGAAGTGCGCGTCTGAAAACTCTCCCATTTGATGTGGTCGCAAAGAGATACGGCCGTTCCGCGTCTTACGTTTTTAATAAATACATTTTTGAACTCATTAAAATGCTAAAAACCGTGGAATACTAATGTTGCATTGATTATTTTTAATAACTAAGCTTTTGATTATTTATAACATTTTATTAAAGAAGATTTTCACAGAATGATTTAGGCAAAATAGCGCCCCCCCTATGCGTGGCGCCCCTATGCACTGCATATGCTGCATACCCCGTTGTTGCGTCACTATATATATACGGGTGCTGGTCATATAATTAGAATATCATCAAAAAGTTGATTTATTTCACTAATTCCATTCAAAAAGTGAAACTTGTATAATGTATACATTCATTCCACACAGACTGATATATTTCAAGTGTTTATTTCTTTTAATTTTGATGATTATAACTGACAACTAATGAAAACCCCAAATTCAGTATCTCAGAAAATTAGAATATTACTTAAGCCCAATACAAAGAAAGGATTTTTAGAAATCTTGGCCAACTGAAAAGTATGAACATGAAAAGTATGCGCATGTACAGCACTCAATACTTAGTTGGGGCTCCTTTTGCCTGAATTACTGCAGCAATGCGGCGTGGCATGGAGTCGATCAGTCTGTGGCACTGCTCAGGTGTTATGAGAGCCCAGGTTGCTCTGATAGTGGCCTTCAGCTCTTCTGCATTGTTGGGTCTGGCATATCGCATCTTCCTCTTCACAATACCCCATAGATTTTCTATGGGGTTAAGGTCAGGCGAGTTTGCTGGCCAATTAAGAACAGGGATACCATGGTCCTTAAACCAGGTACTGGTAGCTTTGGCACTGTGTGCAGGTGCCAAGTCCTGTTAGAAAATGAAATCTGCATCTCCATAAAGTTGGTCAGCAGCAGGAAGCATCAAGTGCTCTAAAACTTCCTGGTATACGGCTGTGTTGACCTTGGACCTCAGAAAACACAGTGGACCAACACCAGCAGATGACATGGCACCCCAAACCATCACTGACTGTGGAAACTTTACACTGGACCTCAAGCAACATGGATTCTGTGCCTCTCCTCTCTTCCTCCAGACTCTGGGACCCTGATTTCCAAAGGAAATGCAACATTTACTTTCATCAGAGAACATTACTTTGGACCACTCAGCAGCAGTCCAGTCCTTTTTGTCTTTAGCCCAGACGAGACGCTTCTGACGCTGTCTGTTGTTCAAGAGTGGCTTGACATGGACCCTGAAACCTATGTCTTGCATACGTCTGTGCGTAGTGGTTCTTGAAGCACTGACTCCAGCTGCAGTCCACTCTTTGTGAATCTCCCCCACATTTTTGAATGGGTTTTGTTTCACAATCCTCTCCAGGGTGCGGTTATCCCTATTGCTTGTACACTTTTTTCTACCACATCTTTTCCTTCCCTTCACCTCTCTATTAATGTGCTTGGACACAGAGCTCTGTGAACAGCCAGCCTCTTTTGCAATGACCTTTTGTGTCTTGCCCTCCTTGTGCAAGGTGTCAATGGTCGTCTTTTGGACAACTGTCAAGTCAGCAGTCTTCCCCATGATTGTGTAGCCTACAGAACTAGACTGAGAGACCATTTAAAGGCCTTTGCAGGTGTTTTGAGTTAATTAGCTGATTAGAGTGTGGCACCAGGTGTCTTCAATATTGAACCTTTTCACAATATTCTAATTTTCTGAGATACTGAATTTGGGGTTTTCATTAGTTGTCACTTATAATCATCAAAATTAAAGAAATAAACACTTGAAATATATCAGTCTGTGTGGAATGAATGTATACATTATACAAGTTTCACTTTTTGAATGGAATTAGTGAAATAAATCAACTTTTTGATGATATTCTAATTATATGACCAGCACCTGTATATATGTATATATATATATATATATATATATATATATATATATATATATATATATATAAATAATCTGCAGTTGTTAGACTAATCTTGGTGGTAAAAAACATCACAGTTTTGTAGCTTACAGTCTCACAGACAGAATGAGACCATCCAAAAACAAAAAAAGTTAAAGATAAGCAGAAGATTGTTTATTTGAATTCTGGCGCTCTCTCGTGACGGCGCGTGACGCACGCTGTGACGCACCTGTCATCTGAGGGGGGCGTAACTTAGCGATCGTTTCTTTTGCCAAATAAAGGCACATACAAGGAATTTGTTATAATGACAGAAGCTCTACAGTGCAACAGAAAGACAGCAACAGGACAGGACACAGATAACAAAAGAATAACATACAAATAGGCAATGTACAAAGTAGCAAAGACACAATATATAATATAGACAATTATGTGTGTACAAGTCTGATATGTGCAAATTTGAAATGAAAAAATAAGTATGTGTGGTGAATAAATAATGCATAATAGTGTTGTGTGTTCCACATTTAATGTCAAGTGTTCATGAGATGGATTGCTTGAGGGAAGAAACTGTTTCTGTGTCTGGTCGTTCTGGTGCTCAGAGCTCTGTAGCGTCGACCAGACGGTAACAGTTAAAAGAGGGAGGGTGCTGGATGTGAGGGGTCCAGAGTGATTTTGCCAGCCCTTTTGCTCACTCTGGATAAGTACAGTTCTTGGAGAGTGGGGAGGGTTGTATCAATGATTCGCTCAGCAGTCCGGACTACCCTCCGTAGTCTTCTGAGGTCAGATTTGGTAGCTGAGCTTAACCAGACATTTATTGAAGTGCAGAGGACGGATTCAATGATGGCGGAGTAGAACTGTTTCAGCAGCTCCTGTGGCAGGTTGAACTTCCTCAGCTGGCGAAGGAAGTACAATCTCTGCTGGGCCTTTTTCACAATGGACTGAATGTGATTGTCCCACTTCAGTTCCTGAGAAATTGTGGTGCCCAGGAATCTGAATGACTCCACTGCAGTCACAGTGCTGTTCATGATGGTGAGTAGGGGGAGAGCAGGGGGGTTTCTCCTGAAGTCCACAATAATCTCCACTGTCTTGAGCGTGTTCAGCCAGCTCCTTAACTTCCTGTCTGTAAGCAGACTCGTCACAGTCCATGATGAGGCCGATCAGTGTGGAGCTGTCTGCAAACTTCAGGAGCTTGACAGAGGGGTCTTTAGATGTGCAGTCGTTGGTGTAGAGCAGGGGTTCCCAAACACGTTCCTGGAGCCTCCCCAACACTGTACATTTTGCATGTCTCCTTTGTCTGACACACCCATTTCAGGTCTTGGAATTGTTACTAATGAGCTGATGAGTTGAATCAGGTGTGATTGATAAAGGAGACATGCAAAATGTGCAGTGTTGGGGAGGCTCCAGGAACGAGTTTGGGAACCCCTGGTGTAGAGGGAGAAGAGCAGTGGGGAGAGAACGCAGCCCTGAGGAGCTCCAGTGCTGATGGTGCGGGTGCTGGATGAGAATTTTCCCAGTCTCACTAGCTGCTGCCTGTCTGTCAGGAAGCTGGTGATCCACTGACAGACGGATGTGGGCACGGAGAGCTGTGTCAGTTTATTCTGAAGGGTGTCCGGGATGATGGTGTTAAAAGCGGAGCTGAAGTCTACAAACAGGATCCTCACATAAGTCCCTGGTCTGTCCAGATGCTGCAGGATGAAGTCCCATGCTGACTGCATCATCCACAGACCTGTTTGCTCTGTAGGCAAACTGCAGGGGGTCCAGTAAGGGTCCAGTGGAGGCCTTCAGATAAGCCAAAACCAGTCTTTTAAATGATTTCATGGCCACAGACGTTAGAGCCACAGGTCTGTAGTCATTAAATCCAGTAATTTTGGGTTTCTTTGGGACGGAGATGATGGTGGAGCGTTTGAAGCATGAGGGGACTTCGCACAGCTCCAGTGATCTGTTGAAGATCTGTGTGAAGATGGGGGCCAGCTGGTCAGCACAGGTGTTTAGGCAGGCTGGTGACACACCGTCTGGGCCTTGTGCTTTCATTCTTTTGTTCTTTCTGAAGACCTGGCGCACATCATCTTCACTGATCTGAATTGCAAGTGTGGGGGACAGGGGGGTAGCTGGGGGATGTTAATGGTTTTGTGGAGAGGTGTTCAGGGCAGATGTGGGGTGTTTTTTTTCAAACCTGCAGTAGAACTCATTCAGATCGTCTGCCAGTTGTTGATTCTCCAGAGTGCTGGGGGATGGTGTCTTGTAACTGGTGATATCTTTCATACCTTTCCACACTGAAGCAAAATCACTGGAGTAGAATTTGTTCCTTAGCTTGCCAGAATAATTCCTCTTTGCCACTCTGATCTCATTTTCCAGTGTGTATTTGGCCTGTTTATACAAGACTTTATCCCCCTTTCTGTAAGCATCTTCTTTGGCCTGATGGAGCTGTCTGAGTTTTGCAGTGAACCATGGTTTGTCGTTGTTGTAAGTTAGATGAGTCCTGGTAGGAATGCACATATCCTCACAGAAACTGATATAAGATGTTACAGTCTCTGTGAGCTCGTCCAGATCGTTTGCAGCAGCTTCGAAAACAGTCCAATCAGTGAGAGAGAAACAGTCTTGTAAAACCCGCTCTGTTTCATTAGTCTATCTTTTAACAGTTCTTAATACAGGTTTAGCAGATTTAAGTTTCTGCCTGTAGGTCGGTATGAGATGAACCAAACAGTGATCAGAGAGTCCTAAAGCTGCCCGTGGGACAGAGTGATATGCGTCCTTTATCGCTGTGTAACAGTGATCCAGTATATTACTGTCTCTGGTGGGACATGTGATGTGCTGTCTGTATTTTGGCAGTTCGAGGGAGAGATTTGCTTTATTAAAGTCCCCGAGAATGATTAAAACAGAGTCCGGGTGTTGTTGTTCTGTGTCTGTGATCAGATCAGTGAGTTTATGTAAAGCTGATCTCGCGTTCGCTTGCAGTGGAATCTAGACACTCACGAGAACGAACGAACAAATCTCCTGCGGTGAATAGAACGGCTTGCAGTTAATGAAGAGCTTTTCTAGATCAGAACAGCACATCTTTAACACAGTTACATCTGTACACCACCTCTCATTGATGTAAAAGCACGTTCCGCCGCCGTGCGATTTCCCCGTTGATTCTGTGTCACGATCTGCTCTGATCAGCTGGAAGTTAGGCAGATGTAGCATGCTGTCCGGTATGGCATCATTCAGCCAGGTTTCCGTGAAACACAGAGCAGCAGAGTTTGAAAAATCCTTGTTTTTCCGGGAGAGCAGAAAGTGTTCGTCCATTTTTTTGGGTAGAGAGCGGAGATTTGCTAGATGGATGCTAGGCAACGCCGTTCTAAATCCGTGCTGACGAAGCTTCACAAGCGCGCCGGCTCGCTTCCCCCATCTGCGCATCTGCCGAATGTTCAGCAGGTCATCCCTGGTAAAACTAATCGTGTTTGAGAAACAAAAAACAGGAAAAACAAACAAATACAGTACAAAGACTGAAGAGCAAAGCACTGTAGCTGCCATCTGCGGCGCCATCTTAAAAGAAAGATGCGTTGATTAAATCAATGATTTAATCAACAAAAAGACAGATATACATTGACACAGACGCTCAGCAGATCTCCACAGAAATGAATTTCTGACATCAGGACATCTCCCGCTTCTCTTTCCTGCATTCCAAGAGGAACACGCCCTTTTCTCTTCTTTTGCAGACAAAAAAAACTCAAACTTACATAAACGATTTCAAAAGACAATCATTTAAAAATCATTTAAAGTATTGGAGCAATATACTCCCAAATAATGTGCTTTCTGTTTGCTGTGTTTTATTTTTATCTTTGACTTATAACCCTTTTGTTTTAGCAGGAAAAGCTATTAACGTGTGTGAACTATGTGATATTTAGTCTTGGAAGGAAGCTTATTTTAATTGCAGAACATTGGTGTGAATGAAAGGTGATATTCAGCATCATACGAATGATGATAATGACTTCTTATAAATGTTTCCCCACGTGGAAGGTTCAAGGTTCTTTATTATTTGTCACATACACAATCATACAGGGTATAATCAGTAGTGAAATGTAGGTCAGGACAGGTCCGCTCAATGGACAGTGCATAAAAAAAGTAAAAAATGAAACATAACACAAGAGAATATATATAAATATAGGTAAGAATAAAATAAAAAAATAAGAAAAAATAAAATAAAATAAGGAGTAAAATGTGCAATGAAATAAAATGTGCAATACAGTCTACTGTGGATTTAATAAATATTAATATAAACAGGGATGTGCAAGAGGAATGTGCAAACAGGTTGTACCGGGTATGTACACATAGCAGGAATGCGGATGATGGAGAATAATTAATGTTTTTACAGTTTATTAAATTGAGTCCTGTAGATGTTATGAGACTGAGTTTAGGAGCCTGAGTTTAGGAGCCTGATGGCCTGAGGGAAGAAGCTCCTCCTCAGTCTCTCAGTTTTTGCCATCATGCTCCTGAAGTGCTTGCCAGATGGCAGTGGGATGAAAAGACGGTTACCAGGGTGATTTGAGTCCTTGATTATTTTTGCAGCTCTGCTTTTGCAACGTTTGAATTATATGTCCTGCAGAGAGGAGAGGGCAGACGCTGAGATGCGCTCAGCTAAGCGCACGACTCTCTGCAGAGCTTTGCAGTCCTGATTTGTGGCGTTGCTATACCACACTGAGATGCACTGAGTCAATACACTTTCTATGGCCCATGAATAGAAAGTTTTCAGGATTGCTGGTGAGACCCTGAATTTCCTCAGCTGTCGCAGATGGTACAGTCTTTGCCTGGCATTCTTGACCTGTGTTTGAATGTGTGCAGTCCAAGTCAGGTCCTCGGAGATGTTTACACCGAGGTACTTGAAGCTGCTCACCCTCTCCACAGGGGTCCCGCTGATCATAAGAGGAGTGTAGGGCCGCTGCTGTCTCTTCCTGAAGTCTACAATCAGCTCTTTAGTTTTGCTCACGTTCAGAGAGAGACAGTTGTCCTTGCACCATGATGTAAGTCTCTCTACCTCACCCAAGTATGCGGTCTCATCATTGTTGGAAATGAGGCCCAGAACCACAGTATCATCAGCAAATTTAACAATAGAAGTGGAGCTGTGAGAGGACACACAGTCACTTCCCTCTCCTCCGGGGATTCCTGAACGATCCTTTGTTTGTATTCCGGTGTGAGGAAAATGGCGGCATGGTCCGATTTGCCAAGAGCCGGCAGGGAACGAGCTTTGTAGGCATTCTTAAACTGAGTGTAGCAATGATCCAGTGTATTCGGTCCTCTAGTCGGACAGGATACATGCTGATGGAAGGTCGGCATGACCTTCCTGAGGTTGGCTTTGTTAAAGTCCCCTGCGATGATAGAGGCAGCGTCAGGGTGTTTGTTAATGTAGCCGCTAAGCTCATCGTGGAGTTTGGACAAAGCCAAGCTCGTGTCTGCCTGTGGTGGAATGTAAACGACAGTAGTGATGATCGATGGAAACTCACGAGGTAAATAGAATGGGCGGCAGATAATGGAGAGATGTTCCAGATGAGGCGAGCAGGAACGCGACAGAATGGAGATATTCCTGGGGTCACACCATTTCTTGTTAATCATGAAACACACTCCACCACCTTTGGTTTTTCTGGACATTAGCGAGCAGAATACTCGGTAGAGGAGGACTGTGAGCCCTTTTTCTCAGTCTGTCATGAATTCCCGCGCGTTGCCCGCAGTGTTTCTTTCGCCTCCCGGGATTATTCAGGCGGCCTTTGTTAACCTCGGTGTTCCGAAGTATCTCCAATGGCCACGCTGGATCCGTGGATAAAGTGTCCTGAAGCAGGTTAGTGCAGCGGTGTCCAATGTCCAAAAGTGTTATTTTGTCGTATATAAACAGTGCAGACATTATGCGTGTAAAAAGAGAAAGTAAAAATACGTAAAAAAGTATATAAAAGCGCAAATTGAGCGGAGCCTTCTTTAACGTCGACTGAACAGAGCAGCGCCGGAAGCGGAAGGGTTAAATATTAGGTTAATTTGTGTCCAAAGAGGAACAGTGCAGGGCGGGGCTCCGCAAACTTCTGACTGAAGAAACTTTTAGAAGCCAGAAGCCACGCAAAGAAATTTGAGAAGGATCATGTGGATGTTTAGAATTTGAAAAGCGCAATCGGCTCATAGGCGTGACTGCATTAGAGATAATGAGTTGAGACGGGAAAAACTGGACATCCTGTTGGTTTCATATGGATTACTTTAACAGAGAATATTTGTTTTGGATGTGACTTACTTCATTTAAAAGTAGACATTTCAAGCTTTCTATACATATATTTCTCATGTCTTTGAGGTAAGTATTCGCTGAGATTCATGTTGTTTTATTTACATGTCTGTGAAGAGAGGTGACAGAGCACATTATATTGTTGTTATTATGACTATACACAAATAAAAGTAGACCCTTTGCATTTTCAAACGATACTTTATTCTTATCTGTACGATCAAAACTGACAGAGTATTTTTAGTTCATAAAGAAAATACAAGACAGACAGCACCAGTGCGGGCTTCGACCCCAGGGGGTTAAAGCCATGCTGCTGCTGTTTTTCTTCTGGTGACCTCAAACCATGCCTCGATCTCTCATTGGTTATTGTTTGTAACCACACCTTGCGACACCTGACACAACAGGATGTCGAGTCTGCCGACTGGTCCAGATATTTAGCATGCTAGATTGATGAGCACTGATCACCCTATGATTTGCCCCCAATCACAGTACAACCTTTCGGCGAGCTAGTTAAAGGGTTAGTTCACCCAAAAATGAAAATTAATTAATTACTCACCCTCATGTCGTTCCAAACCCTTAAGAAATTCGTTCATCTTCGGAACACAAATTAAGATATTTTTGATCAAATCTAAAAGGAGGATCAGAGACCTCCATAGACAGCAAGGATACTGTCACGGAGCTAACCCGTGACTATGCATGAACTATGGGCACGTACCCGTATAACACACACACACACACATAGCGTGCAGCGTTACACGGTCTGGTTGCCGGCATTGACATCTGTATACACAGACTTTTGTAATGTTTGATCCATACAAATGTTGTGTTGTGTGGTTGTTATGTTGGGGTAATGTGTATGATGTTCATTGGGAAGTCTGTACATGATAAGGTGTTTGTTTAATATAATTTGACAGCACCTATAAGTTTGTTTATACATAAAATCCATGGTACAAATAACCACAAGACTCATTTATACAGTTAGAACATTTATTTGGTAGAAGTTTATACAGATTAACAGATATATAGTTGCAGTGAAATAAATGTGTAATCGGTTGGGTTTAGGCCTATGTCTTGTGTGTTTAAAATTGTATTTGTATTTGGGGTTAATATGTATTGGGTGTTTGTATGTCTAAAGGTGGTATATTGTAATTGGGCCTGAATTTACCCATAGAGTGGTACGTTCCAGAAGGAGGGGCTTAAGATGTAAAATGGCCACAGGAGATTGTTTGGTGTGCTCTTGCCCCAAGTGTGTAGCGTGGTCGCACTCGTGTCCTGCTTCTCAGTTGCAGAGAGCGGATTTTTTAAATTTTGTGTACTTCCTTGGTGCACGTTTGTAGCACGGTGATTTTTGCTGGGAATTTGGTTGTCGGCTGCACAATAAATACACCTGCAATTGGACTTTAGTAGGTTGGCTGTTGTTTTTTCCCGGCCGCCAAGGCTATTCCGGACAGATACTATCATAATCAAGGCACAGAAACTTAGTAAGGACATCGGTAAAATAGTCCATGTGACGTTTAACCGTAACTTTACGAAGCTACGAGAATAAAATTCATATATACAGTATATAGCATAAACCATAAAATATGTCCACCCTGTCATGGACATATATATTACTGTTAAATACATTTTCATTGCAAAATTAAGAAGCAAATTATATTTTCCGAAAGGTATTATGTCCCTTTCCTAAACAGGGTTATTTGTTTGCTTTCAAATTATAAATACATAAAATATTTTATGTAAACCATGTGTTTTTAAAGAAACTCATACAATTTGCACATGTATTTTTTTTCTTATTTTGAGAAAACTGTGATATTTGGATGCAGTTTTTTGTTTGGATGTTATTGCCCTCACACCTAGCTACTGAACACACTGGATTATATAGATATGATGAATTATGATTTAAAATATTATTGTAAAATATCAAGATGACAGGGTGGACAAATAAAGCAGAACACACAAAGCATGACAAAATATGACAATGAAACATTTATTCAACTTTGAAAAAAAAATATAATAATAATAATAAATAATATAATTCCATTTTCAGTCACATTATTTATATATATATTTATATATCCCCCCCATTCATTTTAGATTTTTAGCAGTATTAACTACAAATTTACGCTATGTCCACCCTGTCATGTATCATGTATGTGTCATGAATCTTAAGTGGCCGACAGGGTGGACATTTTGAGCTTCAATTAGCATATTAACTTACAACAAACTGTGACTAGCTAAATAGTTAGTCTGGTTGTTGAAGAGAATTTGGTATATTTAAACTTACATATTTTGAAAATACTGTTTTTGAATCACTTCTGGCATATTTTATGCGAACAGGGTGGACATGTTATGCTTTGGCAAAGCAAGTAAGCAAACTCATACGAAGAAAATTTGTCAATTGAAAAGTCACTAACTTATTCACCTAAGCCGTTGAAATTCCCACCATTGAAGAGACAAAAAATCTGTTGTCCTGATGTCATTAAAGGAGATGGCCTTTTCTTAAAGGGGCGGATTCCCCAATACGACAGGGTGGACAAGGTCAGGACCACTTGGCGTCGCTTTTTGACATTTGGCATTTTTCGACATGCAGGGTCCTCTGTTGTTTTCAGTAGTTTGTCTTAATTTAATGTTTTTCAAGCATTTGTAAAAAATTGAAATAATTTTATATAAATTTGTACTTTCACTGGAGCACCTAACCCCACCCCTACCCTAAACTTACCCTTTTCTAAACAATATAAAACATGTAACAGGCAAATATAAGTGCAGTCACAGGTATTTATTGCAAAAACTGACCATAAACAAGCAGTATAAAAGCATTACAAACAAGTCGTGTTGCATTCCAAGTCTTCTGAAGGCATACAAAGTCTTTATGTGAAGAAAAGAGTAAAACATAAGGTTTTAATCGCTGAAAATGATCCCGCTCCGTTAAAGCGCTCACATCTGCGTGACGCAATCGGTCACGAGACACACAAGAGCCAATAACATTTCACAACAGCATGATGCAATCGATCGTGAGACACACAAGAGCCAATGGCATTTCACAACCAAGGCTGACGTAAGGCTTCTACTGGCAGCATCTTTTGAATTTGCGCACAGGCTGCAGCACACAGGAAGAGCTTTACGGCGGACGGAGACGGCGATCGCGTCTATTCCTCTCACAAATCAATCGTTTTGCCTTGGAAGACTTGGAATATTAATACTTTTTAAATAAATTATGACGGTAGTTGTATCTGCCTGTTATAGCTTGTGTTTTATTTACAAATGGTAGGTTTAGGGGCAGGGGTTGGGTTACGTGCTCATAAATGTGTAAATAATGTAATATAAATAAAACAGTTGTGACTGTTTACATTGAAAAATCACACCCCAACATATATGCAATAATGGCAATGTTATTACCCAATATATAATTTAATTATGACGATAAAATTCCCAGTATCGCGTCGGCATATTGATGCCAAGGGTTTCTTATTTAAAGCAACGGAGGACCCTGCATGTCGAAAAATTACGCAAAAGAGGTGCCTTGAGAGTCAAAAAGCGAAGCCAAGTGGTCCTAACCAAGCTTCAATATGTGACAAGTTGGGAGTGAGACCGTGTTGCCAAAAGGCACCCTACAGTGATATTGACTGAACCATTTATAGTTAAATCATGAAACTCTAGATGGCGCAGGCTGATGAGTTGTTAACGTAACTGATGATATTCAGAGAGTTAAATGACTTGGCACAAGCTGATTGGTTCATGCTGCATATGCAGCCAATGAGCTTACTGCCTTGCATTTATATGGCTGGCTAGCATTCACTTGAGATTCTTGCAGCGCGATTCAAGGTTTCTCTGAAACACTACAGCTAGATAAGTAAACAGTCTTCACTCTGATTTCAGTGCATAATTGCGTTCGTCAGATTTACATTTTAAAACTAGAAAACATACAAGTTGTAAAACTATGCGCAGGTTATTCGAGTGAGGTGTAATTACTAAGCATGTCTTGTTCATATAACAGCAGTAGCATTAGCAGCAAGCAGTAGAGTTTACGGTACGTCAAATACAGCTACACTGCGCATCCATTCAGATGAACTGAAAAATAAAATGATAATAATATTATAGTAACGCCACATTTTATTGTCAGTAACAGTAACGGCGTTGTAACGGGGGAAACAGTAATTCGTTTGATTACTCGTTACTGAAAACAATAACGCCGTTAGTGACGCCGTTTATTTATAACGCCGTTATTCCTATCACTGCATGTATGTGAGAATACAACGTCAAGCGTTGCGGATTTTAGAACAGTCAAGTGAATTGGGGATTACCTTATTTGCCCGAAATCTCCAATGCTTTTAATATCTTCTGTGGGCATTCATTTGTACATTAACCGCAAACAGATCGCTTTCAGATGCACACCTCACTAGTGAGTTCGGTTTGCAGTTGGCGTTTCACAGTTGTTCACAGTTTCAAGTCAAGGTGAACCCGTATAACTGTCTTTCATAAACATCATACTGTCAACAGCCTTACCTATTTAACCATAACAACTTAATGAGCAACAGAAAATAATATACCCGCTCATACGTGTACTCGTGCCGCATTGCAATGCACTGCAGAAGAAGTGCTCATTCTTAAAGGGGCCACATCTCTATTTCACTCGTTACCTTGGTTCAGCGATGAAGCAGGAAGAGTTTATTATGAAAGTCATGTTTAGTGATAGGTTAAAGATAATTAATCAATAATTCATTTAAAATATAAAGATACTACCAATAATAAATAATTTCCAATCAGTAGCACATATACAATGTAGCTAATAGTAGGACACTCTTAAACTGGAATTTACTATTTGTGTATTCAGTTGGGCTTACAGCAATTATAGTACTTTCATGGAGTGTAGCAGCAGTATCATAGAATTCAGATAGCGTTATTAGCGAATTGTTAATAGCAGTATGCATAGCAAATCAAGTCAAATTATTACTGTTGTTTATAGCAGTGGCAGCAGAATGTATCTGGTTGCATGAAATTTCAGTGGGGTACAAAGTTGAAAACATGGGGTAAGTAACTCTATAAACTTGAAATAGGTTTTTATTACTTCGTTTATTTAACACACAGCAATATTACAGCTAAATTAAAATTAAATAAATTAAATTAATTATTATTATAATTAAATTATATTATAATATTATAGTACAGCGATATTGTGAACTCTTCAAAGCGAAATAGGCATTATGTTTGCGTTTCATTGTTTAATAAAGACGCTTAAAGTAATCCTAAGTACTTTCGTGTAGCTGTAGCAGCAGTATGCATAGCAATTTTTAGCAAATTTAACAGCAGCAGAATGGCATAGCAAATTCAGAGGCAATGTTAGAAATAATATTAGCAGCAGTCTGCACAGCAACCAATTATTATTGCTAATATAGCAGGGGCAGCAGAAAGTACTTTAGTTGCATGGAATTTCAGTGATAATGCATGAATGGGCTGCAGCAATTCTAGTACTTTCGTGGAGGGTAGCAGCAGTATCCATAGATTTTCAGATTGCATTATTAGCGAATTATTAATAGCAGTATGCATAGCAAATGATACGTTTAGTTGCGGCAGCAGTAGGTAGACCGTAGTTTACATTTACATTTATTCGTTTTGCAGACGCTTATCCAAAGCGACTTACAATTGCTGTGTCATGGTGCACACACGAGGAGGAAACAGGAACACGCAGACGAGGACATAAACTCAAATAATAGTATTTAATGTAGACATCAAGGTAGGACTTGGGGACAGGATACACCGGGGAAGTAACGAGTAGACCAGACGAAATCAAACTCAAAAGACAGGACTTAAATACACAGGGTAATTTACACATAATCACATAAACACACCTGGACACAAATTAACTAATGAAACAAGGACAGGAAACAAACCAAATATGGACACAAGAGGCGGGAACAGATGACACATACCACAGAACCCTGACATGCTGATGTTTCAGTGACTAAAAGTGGATGGTATGTGAACTCCTCAAGCGAATAGGCATCATTTGCATTTCATTTATTTAAAAGGCGCTTATAGCAATTCTAAGTACCTTTGTGCAGCTGTAGCAGCAGTATGCATAGTTATTCAGATCGCATGTAGCGAATTTAATAGCAGCAGCATGCATAGCAAATTCATATGCAATGTTAGAAATAATATTAGCAGCAGGAAGTCAAATTATTGTTACTAATATAGCAGCGATAGCAGAAAGTACTTTAGTTGCTTGAAATTTCAGTGATAATGCATGGGTAAGTAACTCTTTAAAGTGAAATAGGCATTTTATTTCTTTGCTTATTTAACAGGGCTTACAGTAGATTTTTGTGAACTCTTCAAAGTGAAATGATTTATTATTTGATTGCGTTTCCTTGTTAATAAAGACGCTATATCAATTCTAAGTACTTTTGTGCAGCTGTAGCAGCAGTATGCATAGCTATTCAGATCGCTAGTTTAGTGAATTTTAATAGCAGCAGCACGCATAGCAAAATTCAGATGCAATGGTAGAAATATTAGTAGCAGTCTGCATGGAAATCCAATTATCATTGTTGCTAATATAGCAGTGGCAGCAGAAAGTACATTTTGTAAACTTTTTAGGTGAAATAGGCATTTTATTACTTTGCTATTCAATTCAACAGGGTCTATAGAACTCTTCAAAGCAAAATAAGCATTAATTGGTTGTGTTTGGTTA
This sequence comes from Aspiorhynchus laticeps, assembly GCA_023376895.1. Lineage (NCBI taxonomy): Eukaryota > Metazoa > Chordata > Actinopteri > Cypriniformes > Cyprinidae > Aspiorhynchus > Aspiorhynchus laticeps. The sequence goes on along the minus strand of CM041796.1, from coordinate 55,359,884 downwards.
TTTAATAAAGGGGCAGTAGCAATTCTAAGTACTTTCGTGCAGCAGTATGCATAGCTATTCAGATCGCAAAGTTAGCCAATTTTATAGCATGCATAGCAAATTCAGATGCAAGGTTAGAAATAATATTAGCAGCAGCATGCACAGCAAGTCATATTATTATTGTTGCTAATATAGCAGCGGCAGCAGAAAGCACTTTAGTTGCATTACATTTTAGTGATAACTCATGGAGGGTAAATTAACATTTTAAAGTGCAATAGGCATTTATTGCTTTGCTTTTTCAACAGGGCTTACAGCAGTTTTCGTGCAGCAGCAATAGATTATGCTTCACACATTCTGATAAAATATTACAACCGCAACAGCTCGCACAGTAAATTCCTACTGCAACAATATCATTAACAGCAACAGCATGTACTTCAACTCAGTATTGAAATGTTAGTGAATATTATCAATAGTAGCAGTAGCAGACGTTTTGTTGCCTTGGCCGTATCGCAATGCATACATTGCGGACAGCTCTACCTATCGTAACGGGTTTATTGACTTTGTCATGTTGTCCCGCTCACATCTGGCGTAGTCACCGTGTTAGAGTAAAATAGGCATTCGCCTAGCTACTTATATGCCTAATTAATGGAGCTCTCAGCAGTTCAGTCTCCTGTGCAGTAGCAACAGCTTGAATAGGCATTCAGTCATCGAGATTTTCTCAGCAGCAGCATGCACAGCATTTCTATGTTGCGAATTTTAATTTGGACACAATTAATATAAAAGCAGACAACTGCATTTAAGTAAAGTCACTGTAGTGTTTTGCTCAAGACCATCTTGGAACGAGCCATGCATTTAGCAATGATGTGTTCATACAATGCAAACATTATTGTTCTGAGTATGCAATATAAATATTTTAAATGATCAAAATATAAATGAGCAGCTGCTTTTGAGGCAGAATTAGTCCTGGGCATATGACACCACAACTACAGGGTGTACAGTGATTTGTTCTTTCGCCAAATATTTAGTTAGCTTATTAATAAATTAAAGGTAAGTATTTCCATTGCAATAATGTTGATGAACATTAATGAAAGAAAAAAAACAAAAAAAAAACATTACAACTCTTAAATGACAAATTTAAAACTATTTGCTCAGGCCACCCGAGCCTGAGTCAGGTGGTTGCTTAGAGTTACTTCATCTATCAGCCTGCAGTGTGATTCCTGTTTGTTAATGACACACATAGTGTGCGTTTCTACCTAGGTAAGTTTGAGCTATTGGCTCAGACACACATAGTTATTTAGGTCATTAGTTAAATAAACCTAAGGGTACAGCACCCAGGTTCACATTGTTAAGCCACTAGTTAATCGGACTGAATCGTTTGAAACAGTTCGCGTCTCCAGTGAGCACTAATCCACAAATTACTTAAATGATTCACTTTTTTCAACGTGCCTGACACTCCCTCTGTCTCGAAATAAACCAATATCCTGGAGTTATTAATTTACTCAAACAGTACACTGAATGAACTGCTGTGAAGAGAGAACTGATGATGAACAGGAGCAGAGCAGCATGTGTGCAGCGAGCCGGGTAACGAACGAACACGCCCACTGCTAGAGCGGTTCTCGTTCTCGAGTCAAGAACTGGTTGCAGCGGTTTTCGGATCACCAGTACACTGAACCGAGAACCGTTTCCTTCGGACACGTCCGATTTGAGAACCGATGATCTGATGATACTGCACATGTGTGTAAGTTTTCAAGCGGATGAAAAGCATGTTATCCAAGTATTGTTAAACATCAGAAAGTGTGATAATATAAAACATTTTATAAAAAAAAAAAAAAAATTAAATCTGTGTACTTCGTTCAGTTGAAGATTCTGTTAGGTTATAGGACAAAGGGGTTTGTCAGGGATGTTGGACCATAATTAAGACTCTATTTAATAGGAATAAGGGATGATTTATGAAATACCTGTGCTGTAATTATAGTTAATGATGACACATTCACAAATTGAGTTTGTATGAAATAGAACTGATGATGAGCACGAGCAGAGCAGCTGATACACTGAACGTGCAAGCAGTGTGCCAGTTAGAGCGGTTCTCGAGTCAAGAACCGGTTGCAGTGGTTTTCGGATCACCAGTACACTGAACCGAGAACCGTTTTTTTCGGACACGTCCGATTTGAGAACCGATGAGCTGATGATACTGCGCATGCGTAATTCAGCGAACAGTGATTGCCTACTATGAATGGCACAGCACGTCTGAACCAAACTAGTTCTTTTGGACAACTGATTCTGCTAATATGGCGCGGGTAAACCGAGGGCCTGAATGAGGGCGAAGCCTAAGTTTATTTAATAACAAATAAATCGCAATGGATTATGTATAGTAAGTGGATTATGGTTTCTGCGCTGATGATTTACTAATTTATTCACTTTATATCTTCGAGACTTAAATCCTCGTATGCACATCACTGCCTGTACCTGTATTTGGGTGCTTAATGTACACTTTAAAGATCATGATTATGATGTTTTAACTGACTGAAAGTTATGGTTACTGACTTTATAAATTTGAATGTGTATTTTCATCCCAGCCCGGGACGATAGATTATATCATTACGTCATCGCGAATGACGTCATTACGTTAGGGCATAAAAGAACCGATGAACCGTTTTTTTTTTAACCGGTTCATTGAAACGAACTGTCCGAAAGAACCGGTTTGCGGAAAAGAACCGGACTTCCCATCACTACAACTCATTGCATTCGCTGTTCTTCTGCTGGTGGTTATCAAACAACATTGCATTACTGCGGGCACCCCCTTCTGGATTGGAGGTGAATTGCCTGTATTCGTTGTAAGGCCTCATGCACCGAACCGAGATGTCCGTACCGTGAAGGTTCGGTACGAATACATGTATCGTTCCACCCCTAATACATATATATTTCCTTAAGAATATATCATTGCTGTCTATGGAGTGTCAGAGAGCTTTCAGATTTCCTCAAAAATATCTTAATTTGTGTTCCGAAGTTGAAAGAAGGTCTTACGGGTTTGGAATGACATGAGGGTGAGTAATTAATAACATAATTTTAATTTTTGGGTGAACTAACCCTTTAACTTGCAAATCAGGCTTAAAATCCTGTGGTGTGAACTTGGCATGAGTTGAATTAATTCTTCTGTTCTTGTTTATGCAGTTGTACAGTGTAAATGCATTCATGCTACCTCTGAGATGACACATACATTTTATAATGTTAGAAAAAAAAGTCCCTGGAAATCAGTTAAAGGGTGGAAATATCAAAAACTAGCTCAATCTAATAATTTGTTCCCTCATTTTAAGTAAATCGTGCTCAAGAAATAATGTTTTGTGCCCTCATTTTAAGTAAATTGTGTGCATGAAATAATTTGTTCTACTGCCTGTCCACATTCTAATAAATTGATGTAGATGCCTCACACACACACACACACACTCACACTCCTGTGCTTTTGAGAATGTTTCTATAACTCAATCACAACTCAAAATAAAACCCAATTAAAGTGTCTCTGTCCCTAAAAAAAACAGCAGCAACAGGTTTGAGAATGTGGACAGGATGTGGAACAAATTATTTTTTTGTGCATACAAATTCCTTAAAGCGAGGGAATGAATTATTATATCAAGTGCACAATTTACTGAAAACAAGGGAATTAAATTAAAATATTACAGCAAATATTCTATTTATAACAAAAATATGAGTTGTCATGATTTTCTAAGTATTATTTACTGAAACCATGACTATTTTATATTGTTTAAATTAAAATTATTAATAAATGAAGTAAATAACTCAACCCTGTCACAAATTTACAACCCTGTAACAATGAGAAATATATATATATATATATATGTGTGTGATGGGGTTGTGGTTTTTCACTCAAAATAGACACTGCTCCTCATGTAGTGTAGAAAAGTAGACCATATATGGCAGCAATAAAATAAGTACATATATGGATTAAAATAATATATTGAAAAATAATAATTTTCCATCTTAATTTTTCATGTGACGGGGTTGAGTTATGATAGTACACTTCAAAAATATGAATAAAAAGTGTATGATACTACAATCCATTTTTCTGCACCACTACAGGTTAAATAGACTCCTGGTAAACGTCACATATAATTGGAGTCTATATTATTATGGGTGTAGAATGCTTAGTATGACGGGGTTGAGTTAAGACTGAGGGACATAACTCAAAGACATAATCAAAGTCTGTTTTTATAAAACAGCTTTTTTTTAGAATTTTTTTTTTCTTTTTTTTTCACAAGGAACACATAAATGCTTACATTGTTACATTATTATTAAAAAAAACACTATGCACATTTTGTTTATAATTTGTTTGTTAAGTACAAACTCAGTGAAGTACCTCAGGGACATGACAAAATGCATGGTTTAAGATAGATTTAAGTTAATATTTTAATGCTAAAAATGTTAAATTGCAATAATTGTTTATTTTTCATTATAATGGGCATGCCAAAGTATTGTGAAAAAGATTCTAACTAGGGATGCACCAAAATTAAAATTCTTACTTTTTAATTTAACTTAATTTTAATGACACTGAATTAATAAAATAAAAATTATATATATATGCAAATAAAATAACCACGCTTGTATTGAAAGTAACAATAAAATTGGACAGAAAATATATTACTATTAAAAATTTGTGTATTAATTTTGTCCGGTTCTATGCAACAGAATCAGATATATGTCACGGTGCACACTAGGGATGGGTACCGAAACTCGGTATTTAATCGGTCTCGGGGCTAAATTTTGAAAGACCGGAGTATCGATAAGCTCTGACGTTATCGGTTCTGCTGTCGGTACTGGAGGAATGATGAAAACACACATACATTTATTGTTGCTATTATATATACATTATCTTGCAAATTCTATCTCACCAGAGTTGCCAGCTGTTTTTATATGCAATAATATTCAAACATTTGTCTATGATGCATTTTTGCTATTCGCAATTCAGAAGCGAGATCGCGCTCACGCAGAGGAGCTTCAGCACGCGCAACATGAAAGCCCTGTTTAATTATGATAGAATAGAGAACTAACTATTAAAACATATGCACTTTAGGCCTGTGGCTGTTATATTAAGCTATGTTTATTTATTTATTTATTTATTTCGATTTTGGCTTCTAAGGATTATAGCCACATTTCTTCTAGCACAACTTCCATCCCTTCACAGCGGCGCGCATTCGTTCCTCCCTAACCAAAACTTAACGTCAGAATTAGCTCAATCGGTGATTGTTGTAAAATGCCGTCTTTACTGTTGCTAAATTGCAGGACATGTTTGATAATAAAACGTTGAAAGTACAATCTGCACAAGAGACGCTGTTCCCCAGGCTGAAATGTGTGTGCGTGCGTGCCTGCGCAGCGCGCTCCAAAACGGACAAGCAGATTACACTCTGAGCTTCGGGCGCGTCCAAACGATCAAATACACACAAAAATATGTCAAAATGGCCGGCTACGAGAGTATTCACTTAAACACAGTTTGTCTTAAGTGGACCAGAACAGTTTGGAGAAAATCCGATGTGTGTCAATATATTGCCTTAAAGTGACAGACTGGCGCTTCAATGTTAATCAAAGAACAAAATGCAAAGAGAAAATCACTCACAGCTCTTAATCTGAATAACGTTATAGCTTTAATAAGCATTAATCTATCAATGCATACAGTGAAAACTATGCAGTGTGCATTTACATTTGATTACTTTTAGATTTCTTTTGTAGGCTATTACTTGCCTGAACAGTAATGTTAGTAGACCTTAATCCAAAAATGAATCACTGTTTATTTCATTTCATTTGTATATTTGTTTTATTGTATTTGTCAGTTTGTTTTTACTTTGTTTCTTTGTTCATATTCTTACTGTATCTTATCTTATGTATAAAACACTAAAAATGCCTGCACACTGGTGCATTTACAAATTGATGTTTTATATTCATTTAATTAAATATTTATTTTACATTTCAGATTATAAAGTAATGTTAATTCAGCTCCTAATTTGTCATATATATATATATATATATATATATATATATATATAAAGTATATCAAAAAGTACCGATAAGAATACCGTTAAAGTACCGGATCGATAAGCAGTATCGATAAGAGTAGTAATACCGTTAAAACCTTAACGATACCCATCCCTAGTGCACACAGCGGGGAGGAACGAGGAACACGGAGACGAGGATGTAACTCAAAATAACAGTCTTTAATACAAACAAGGCAGGGCAAGACAAGGCAGGGCATACACACAGGAACACCGGGAGTAACGAGTAGACCAGACGAAAAGGAACTCAACAGGCAGGAACTAAATACGCAGGTTAATTACAAAATCATAATAAAGAAATCATACTCAATCATACTAAACAAATACAGGAAACTAACCAAATATGGACACAAGAGGGAAACACATGACACACACGACACAGGACTGACAATATAACTTTTTTTTTTGGACTAATTATCCAAATAATGTATATTCCTAGAAAGCAATTACAACCCCAAATCAGAAAAAGTTGTGACAGTATGGAAAACGCAAATAAAAAAAGAAAGTAGTGATTTCTAAATTTACTTTGACTTGTATTTCAGTGCAGACAATATGAACACAAAATATTTAATGTTTTGTCTGGTCAACTTCATGTCATTTGTAAATATACATCCTTTCCTGTCATTCAGACCTGCAACACATTCCAAAAAAAGTTGGGACAGTAAAGCATTTACCACTTTGTAATGTTGCCATTCCTTTTCACAACACTTAAAAGACGTTTAGGGACTGAAGACACCAAGTGATGATGTGTTTCAGGTGTAATTTTGTCCCATTCTTCCTGCAAACAAGTCTTAAGGTGGGCAACAGTACGAGGTCTTCGTTGTCGCATTTTGCGCTTCAAAATGCGCCACACATTCTCTATTGGAGACAGGTCAGGATTGCAGGCAGGCCAGTCAAGTACCCGTACCCTCTTCCTCCGCAGTCAGGACTTTGTAATGTGTGCAGAATGTGGTTTTGCATTGTCTTGTTGAAATATGCATGGACGTCCCTGGAAAAGATGTCTTCTTGAAGGCAGCATATTGTGCTCCAAAATCTCTATGTACTTTTCAGCATTAATGGTGCCATCACAGAAGTGCAAGTTACCTTTGCCAAGGGCACTGACACAACCCCATACCATGACAGACCCTGGCTTTTGGACTTGTTGCTGGTAACAGTCTGGATGATCCTTTTCTTCTTTGGTCCGGAGCACACGGCGTCCATTCCTCCCAAAAAATACCTGAAATACTGATTCATCTGACCACAGTACACGTTTCCACTGTGTGATGGCCATCCCAGATGCCTCTGAGCCCAGAGAAGTCGACGGCGCTTCTGGACACTGTTAACATAGGGCTTCCTTTTGGCACAGTACAGTTTTAACTGGCATTTGTGGATGTAACTATGTATTGTGGTACTTGACAAAGGTTTGCCAAAGTAGTCCTGAGCCCATGTGGTGATATCGCTTATAGATGAATGACGATTCTTGATGCAGTGCCGCCTGAGGGATCGGAGATCACGGTTGTTCAGCTTAAGCTTGTGCCCTTGTCCTTTATGCACTGAAATTCCTCCAGATTCCTTGAATCTTTTAATTATGTTATGCACTGTTGAAGGTGAAATATCCAAATATCTTCCTATCTTTCTTTGAGGAACATTGTTTTTAAACATTTCAATAATTTTCTCACATATTTGTTGGCAAACTGGCGAGCCTCGGCCCATCTTTGCTCCTAAAGGACTAGACCTTTCTTGGATGCTGCTTTTGTACCAAATCATAATTACAATCACCTGTTGACATCAACTGTTTCAAAACACATCATTATTTAACCAATTTACCTCATTACTAGCCCTAAATTGCTCCTGTCCCAACTTTTTTTGGAATATGTTGCAGGTCTGAATGACAGGAAAGGATGTATATTTACAAATGACATGAAGTTGACCAGACAAAACATGAAATATTTTGTGTTCATATTGTCTGCAATGAAATACAAGTCAAAGTAAATTTAGAAATCACTACTTTCTTTTTTTATTTGTGTTTTCCATACTGTCCCAACTTTTTCTGATTTGGGGTTGTACATCTGACCATAGAAGCCAGTCCCATTTGAAGTCCCAGTCGTGTCTGACAACTGAATATGCTGGAGATTGTTTTTTGGTGAAAGCATTTTCGTTTCTTGATTTTTTTTCTTGACGCCCTCCCAAACAACATGTGGTGATGTAGGTGCTGTTTGATCATTTTTTTTTAAAGTTTTAAGGTTTTCTGACCCCGAAACTCACTTTTTTTCTGCAATTCTCCAGCTGTGATCCTTGAAGAGTCTTTGGCCACTCAAACTCTCCTTCTTTGGCCTTTGTTTTCCCTCCTATTTATATTTCTGTGAAACGGGAAGCCATGGCTGGATAATTTCATGTTCATAATCACGCTGGTGTGCTCAAAATTGTGAATATGAATGGGAATATATTTCAGATATATTTTACTCATAAGAATTTCTAGGGGTACCAGTAATTGTGTCCAACATGTAATTGAGAAAAAAACATTTATTTCATAATGATATTTCCCCCCATTTTAAATTCTTATTCTCCAATGAAAGCTTAGATTTTTGTGATTTTTTTAAAATAAAAGATCAAAAGGATTAACAATGCACATTTAGGCCCCGTTTACACTAGTACGTTTTCGTTTTAAAATGCATAACTTTTGCTACGGTTACGCATATCGTTTACACTACTCCGGCATTTACAAGGTCGAAAATGGAGACTTTTGAAAACGCTGGCGTGGCTGCCCACATTCGCACTGCGTATCCTTGACGACCGTGTACACAATAACATCATGCTCATTATTGTACCCATAGATATGTATGGGTAGATTCCCCCCTTCAACCGTTCTAAGCATGTAGACGTGTCCGCCATCTAAATAATACGGATCTACCTATACAAATCTATGGTTGTACCTGTATGAATGGTCATGTGACTTGCGTTTTCGTTTGTGTAGTGTAAACGGAGATCGTTTCTGAAACGCAGCGGAAACACCAGTGTAAACAGGGATCGTTTTCATTCTAAAATGCTGTTTTAAAACAAAAACGCACTAGTGTAAACGGGGCCTTATTTTCACTGCCTTCTTTGATCATATTTACCAAGGGTACCAACAATTCTGACCATGTGTGTACATACACACACAAATTTACACAGTTTTTTTTTGTTAGATCCACATGTTCTTTACCTCAGTACACTGGAGTTGAGTGTTCATTAAGCATAAATACAGTTAGGGAAGTTTGTTCTAGTAATCTAATTTACACACACACACATTTGTTTTTGTGAATTGTGGGGACATTCCATAGGCATAATGGTTTTTATACTGTACAAACCATATTTTCTATCGCCCTACACCAACCCTACACCTAAACCTACCCCTTACAAGAAATATGGGGACATGGGGAAATGTCCTCATAAATCATCTTCTCCTTGTAATACCTATGTCATACCCATGTCATTATACAAATATGTGTTGTCATATGTCACAAACACACACACACACACACACACACACACACACACACTCCTGAATCAAACAGAAAGTGGATTTGATGTCGCAAAACTGTCGCAAAACTCTGGACTCTTGGTAGTACCTAGGATAGCAAAGTCCACTAAAGGAGGTAGAGCTTTTTCATATTTGGCTCCCAAACTCTGGAATAGCCTTCCTGATAACATTCGGGGTTCAGACACACTCTCTCTGTTTAAATCTAGATTAAAGACACATCTCTTTTGTTTCTCTGTTTCTGCGTAACTAGGAATTACACAAGCTTCAGTCTGTATCCAACCCTTAAATGATCTGAGATGACCAAACACCTGAGAAGAGATGATGCCAGCCCTCAGACAACATACAGAATTACCAAATTTTGCCATAAGTTAAATATATTAAGTTTCTACTGTATATAAATATATTGTAGTGACTTAATTTCCTGTAAAGCTGCTTTGCAACGATTGTATCGTAAAAGGCGCTATACAAATAAACTTGAATTGAATTTAATTGAATTTGAGCTGTAGTCAGTCATAGAAAATGAGACATTTTCCAATAAAGGACTGTGCAAGCATTGGGAGTGCTGATGGAAGTCATCTACTGCATCTTTGCTTTGATCATAGTACTGAATTTGATCCAGATGTAGTATTTGATAAAAATGCGATTTTCTCAGCTTTTTGCTCAAAATGTTGCTTTTTTATGAAACCTATATATATTCAAGTGTTAAAAAAAGTTTTTTTTAATTAATTATTATTATTTATTTTTTTTAAGTAGAGGGTCTGTTCTTTATTTTGATGTACTGCATGTTTAGATATTCATACAACAAAATATTCTGGGGGCCATGAAATTTTAGTGAAAATCATCAAAAATGCTGGCGGTGGCTAGCAACTTTTTTCAAAAACGCAGGCGGGGAAAGAGTTAAAAGCCGGAGAAAAAATTAAAAAAAAATAAAAAAAAGATGAAGACCCTATTGCGTGCGTCACTTTCAGATAGGCTACAATAATAATCCTGTGAAACTTTTTTGGGTTTTGAGGTTAATAACGTGTTTTAATGTTGGAAATAATTTCACCACCACCAACGCGTCTAATATTCTTTCCGAGTTTCCATGTTCCCTAACGAAAGTTAGCCATGGTTTTAACACAAATAAACAAATAATAAAATATCATGGTTCTTATAGCCATGGTAACCGCATATATATTAACCATGGTGTTGTTACTTCAAATAATAATAGGCATATACAAAGAAGTATTAAGATAATATTTTTTTGTGGTTATAAAAACTAAGCCAACAACAGCCTTATGATGACTTAAAATGCATTATATATAAAAAATGAGGTAACCCTGCTGAAAAAAAACTATAGAACCATTACAGAAAATTCTAATACCATCACAAATGAATCACAAATACCAATACAAACATTACAAACCATACGTTTTTAACCATTAAAACCATTAAAAAAATGGTTTTCTGTAGTGTGTTTTGGGACATATTCCATTAGGATTTATTGGTTTTAACAAGCCACCATTATAGAAGGTGACCAATTACCAGTAGAGACCAACAGGGTCCATTACAGTTTCCATTAAAACCAATACAAGTCCCATTATAACCGGTAAAACCATTACAAATTTAGTGATGTGTCTATTGTTTTTTTTCAACATTACATGTTTTAAATGCCTGTAAAGGGTGCCAAAGGCCTGGTCATTGCTGCTGTTACACTTACAGGACGATCATATCCTTGTTTAATAGGCTATTGACCAAACATTTCATTCAAATATCCACGTAATCTTTAATTTCTGGCCATCTTTTTGCTATAGATGATACAGCCTCTATAATTTCTTCAACAAAAAAACATGTGGACATCACAACCCTTACAAAAATTAACCATGGTATTATCGTAGTAAAACTGCTTAATTTTCTTTTGTGTGATTTCTGAATGCTTGAGATCAAAAATCAATCAGACAACAGTATTAATAAAATAATAGCTAGCCATAAGTAACTGTCTGTAACTAGCTACAACTGTAATTTGTAAATAATACAATTTAATTACAATTTATTTATTTATTTATTTACTTTTATATTTTATTAAAGTTCTATTTTGACCCCTATAGTAGGTGTTTTTGTTTTACTTCCATAATATTTGAGGGAGGGGCACAACAATACAATCCTGCTTAGGGCATCCATTTGGCCAGCAGTGGCCCTAATCTTCGGAATGGAAATTAAGATATTTTTGATGAAATCCGAGAGCTTTCTGACCCTTCAAAGACAGCAACACAACATAAATGTTTTATGGTCCAGAAACGTAGTAAAAACATTAGTAAAATTGTCCATGTGACATCTGTGGTTCAACCGTAATGCTATGAATCTACGAGAATACTTTTTTTGTGCACAAAGAAAACAAAAATAATGACAGAAATAAATAAGTGTCAAGAAATAAGTATTTAATGACAGAATTACAATTTTTGGATGAACTATCCCTTTAAGGGAATGTAAACTTTGGAACAGGATCAGTTTTAGAAATTAAGTTACTATTTTGTCATGTGGAGTATACAGATAAACATCTGTTATGTGAAATAGCTTATTTAGGTACAAAAAAATGCTATTTTATGATCCCTCTTAAAATGTTTATTAAAATTATTTTGCATAGGTCACATTCCTGCTGTTTTTGATCCATTCATTATGACTATAAAATAAGAATAATAATTAAGATTTTTATTATGATTGATTAATACAAATATAAAACAAAAAATAAATAATTTTTCAAATAATAATGTGCTGAAATAATAATAATAATAATAATAATACTTTTACAGTATAGTGAATTTACATTACTAATATTACTGTCCAAATTTCCAAATGTTAAACTATTAAGTTTTTATTTTGCAAGTTTTCCAGAAAATAAACTTCCCTGCTTTTCCCAGGGAAAGCAAGAGCTGATAAAATGTAAAACTGTAACTTGAATGCAATGTAAGTCACTTTGGATAAAAGCGTCTGCTAAATGCATAAATGAAAATGAAATTAAACTTGAGTGCTGCAAGTTACAGAGTGAAGTGTAGTATTGTGTTTGACACTGTAAAACATGTGGTCAGAGTAGTTTAAGAAGTTGGTTTGTTTATTTATTGTTTGTTTGTCTGTGTGTTTGTTTGTAAATGAACCAATAAAAATGAATATTGTATAATGTGTATATATAATAATTATATTATAATATAATGTGTGTGTATATATATATATATATAATGTAGCTTGTCTGAAATGTGTCAGAGTAACTGTTCATGTGGAGATGTATTGCTCAATAATAGTATGCAAATTATAGAGACACCATCATGCAAGTTTTCCAAGCTTTTCAAAAATGTTTCCTCAAATCTTACTGCCAAACTCACTCACCTTCCTCTAGCTCATCCAGACTGCTAATCTTCCTTGATCCGTCGATAGTAAAAATGTATCTGACCCCTTGTGGCAGATTGATATGGTCAGAGAGAGAGCGGGTTAAGTCAGCCAGTAGAGCATCAAATGTGCGGAAACGGTCATTGGCCACTGCATACACGATGCCCTTGAAGTAGCGGTCGCCATTGCGGTAGAATCGCACCTTCTTAGCCTTTTTCTCGCTGGTCAGAGCCTGGAGGGTGCGTGTACGGTAAAAACTGCAGTGAGCGCTGTGGGTGGGGCTTGGGAGACCATTGGCACGTCCACCTCGTGGGGTACGAGAAGCCTTGTCCCGCTCATCAAAATGGCCGAAGTCCAGCTCCATGGCAACATGTTCAGAGGGGGCATCCATAGTGGTGGTGAAGGTCTTGTACTGAGGAATTATGGGTCTGACAAAAATGAGAAACCAAATAAAGAATTTAAAGCAAACTAAATCAGTTTAATGTTATTTGAGGGCAATCAAAAATACTGCATAAATTATTTAAATATTGTGTCAATGATTTATAACCATATTAATGATAAAGAACAAATATTTTATTATTATTACATTGCCTTTCATGTATTATGTTTTTTGAAAAAAAAAATATTGCCAAGAAAAGTTTTATTTGAATGATTTTTGGTATAACCATTAAAACCTTTGTCCTTAAATCTTAAAGGAGTCATCGGATGCCCATTTTCCACAAGTTGATATGATTCTTTAGAGTCTTAATGAAAAGACTATAACATACTTTGGTTAAAATTTCTCAATGGTAGTGTAAAACAACACCCTTTTTACCCTGTCAAAATCAGCTCTGCAGACATCAACCCGTTTTAGTCCATGTTGCTTTAAATACTAATGAGCTCTGCTGGCCCCGCCCCTCTCTTCTGTGGGGTGGCAAGCCGTTCTCATGATACTGTTTGCTTTAGCCGCGGAACTTGTTAACTAGCACGTTATTAGGAAAGGCGATTGCAAAGATCCATTAAAAAACCTTATACTCACTTCTGCTGTAAGTGAAGCTGGATCACGAATGATTTGTGCGAACATAGATGTATTTAGGCAGATCGGGAGGCGCATTCCCTTCTCAAACAAAACGTAATCCTCTGCGTCTTCAGCGGCTCAGATGTCGGGAGTAAATGACGACTGCTATGTTCATTATTACATCCAACAACAGAACACCTCAATTGCTATGGAGACATTCTTGTCTACTCCTGCTCCAGTGTCGAAACAATGGCGGACTGATGACAGCTCACTCAGGGCGGGTCTAAGTTAAGACAGCCGTGTCAATCAACAATCATGGGAGCGGCCTTCGTCTGTGTGATGTCAGGCCTGATTTGAAAAAGGGGATATTATTTTTAGGGATTAAATAAAAACCACTGGGTGAATTTTTATCATTACATGGTAGATGTGTACACACACTGCCAACCAGAGGTCGCGTTAACCGGAATGACAGAAAATTAAAAAGTAACAACGCACAAAGCTTAGCCTATTGCGATTTACTGAATGGGAGGTGCACTATACTGTATGTAGCCTACTGTGCATTCATCAAATGAAAAGAGCATTGATTGGGAGTTAAGAAACAATATTGGTTCATAAAAATAAGAATCTATTAAAATAGAGAAATTGTTTTATGTTTTTTAACCCAGCCCTAGCATATTTTGTTGTTTTTAGTTTCCTCCGCTGTCACTGTGGTTTTGAACACGCAACGCAGTCTCTGTTCATCTGTTCTCTTCATAAATAAATAAATGCATAAGCCTATATGCTGGTCCTCTAGTTTCATTATTAAAAATGAAAACGTGAACAAAAATAAAAGAAATTAAATGTGTTATTATAATTAAAAAAAGAAAATTAAAATGTCGGGTAATAATAGATTGACAGAATTTTTACAAGCCTGTCCGTCAAAATGACAGATACTGTTAAAGTCTAACGCAACCTCTGCTGCCAACACACATTTATGTTCAAACAACATATAAAAGTGAATTTAGCATCCGATGACCCCTTTAAATGTGAGTGTTTCTATGTGCAATATCACATGAGTAGCCATATTATATGAGTAGCTATATCACAGCTGTGATTTGGCCGTAAACGTGAGGCCACAGGCAGAGAGCTTTAGGTAATCACAGATGTGCTGATAAAGAGGTATACTGCACAGCAATTAGTGTGATATTGCATTTATACAACAGTTTGAAAGCACAAGTCTGTAAATAAATAAGAAACAACCAACCAGAGAGTATCTTATAAAAGCACATTTGTGGAACTACTTTCATCATTCAAATCTCAAGTTTACAGTTTAACAGACGAGCCCAAGCCTCCGTTATTAAATTGAAAACGTCACTTTAGAGCTAGTAACAAAGGAATGTTGAGTTGCTTCAATGCAGTTGAAAGCTCACTGTATTATGTAGTATTATGAGATACAGCATCTCATACAACATTCATTCTTCAGCTCATTCTCATATTCCGAATAAAACATTTGTTTGAATGTCCACTGAGCAAAGAAGTATCTTTGTTGTACTACCCTTTCAGCCATTAAGAGGATTTCCTATGATAACGCTGGTCAATACATTTCTTGGTTGTGCGTAACAAGGTGTTGTTGAAAGCCGGTTCTGTCCACACTGCACTGGCTCCCTAACACTGTAAACAATTGCTGTAGTTTCTACAGCAAAATTTTACAGAATATTACTGTTTAAACATTTTACAAGATGTAGCTGTAATTCGCAATGCATTATGGGTCAAATAAGGTTTTACAGTTGTTAACAGTATATTTCCATGTCAACTGTAATTAATTTACAAGAAGCAGGTGTTGTCACTGTAGCTCCTGGTTTTTACACTAACTTACTGTAGTGTGGCATTATGGGATTGCGCGTGCATCGTTCAAATCTGAAATCCAGCCGACTGGAGCAGTGCCAGAATGATTGAAGATTAGAGGCTTTATTCATAATTCCTGGTAAGTTCACTTAATTTTACTTAAATAAATATAAAAATATATATTTCATAAGTTAATGTATAAGCCATATCATGTCACAATTGCCTGCTATCATGACATTTAGACAAGCGGCCTTGGTATGTGCAGTAAGCTGGAAATTGCTATCATAGCATAGTTAGGCTAAATGCTGCATTTTTTTTATTTTAAGTTTCATTTTCTTATTGAGAGCATTTAAAGTAGTTTACCCAACTTTTAACTTAATGCCCAGTGTGAACGATTGTCATATCTGTCGAAATAACTGACGAACAGCAAAATATGTGAAATTTCATTTTTTCATATGTGTTCAACTGTCCCATATTGACGTGAAATCTTACTATAATTAGAAACTACATGTAAATGAGAAATTGTGTCTATTGCCGCTGTAGTTGTACTCGGCATTAAAGCTGATCCGGGACAATTTTTTAGTGACAGACATCTTTACATGCCCGATTGGAAAGTTAGCCTGATTAAAACTTGAGTGAAAAAAATAACTGGGGAAGCATCGAAACGCACGACTGATACTGATTTTATTATATTCAACATCAAAACAAATAACCTTAACGGCACACATAAACTCACAGAAGAAACATGAGGTAAATGTTCAAACTGTTGAGTTTATTTATAACATATGATATTGTTAAGTAAGCATAAGTGAGCTGTTTTGCTGATTATCACAATTGCAAATGTCATATAGTTCAATAAACAATTAGTTAACATTAAGTTACTTACTTTTTAGACACAATATTGACTGTTGTTCCATTTCACCAATGAAAATTGTTCCAAAACTCAGCTGTGTTTACTGAATGATTCCGCATTCTGAACGGATCGGTACAATGAATGACTCAATTGACTCACTCATTAAGTTATTTGCTGCCACCTAATGGCGGTTTAGCGTCACCGCTACTTCGTTGCATTTTTACATTTCTTATTTGTAATTTCAAAAATTAATGTAAAACAATGTCATAACACAGTTATAATTTTGCATTATAATTTATTTAATTTGATTGGTGGTACAATGTATTAGTATAACTGAATTTATTAATCAAATGTTAGAGTTTATTTAAAAAATATATGCCTTTTTGGGAGTTCATTTTGGTCTCATTTATGTAAATGCATTTAAAAAAATTAACAAGATAATTTTCATTATTTCTTGTAGGTGTAAAGAATGGCAGCTGATGTGGAGAATGTTTGATGCTTCAAGACTCTCTGAAGCTGATTATATTAGGTAATGTATTAATTCTTATTAATTTACCTCAACTTTGTGGCTGGATTTGCAGTCTTAGTACAACTTCAGTCTGGCGTCCCAGGAGCATCTTTTGCACACTTTAATTATTTCAAAGGTAACATGATTTACTTGAGTAATTTCATTTGTGAAAAAGGTTACTTATTTAGTTTAAGTATTGGTAAATGCTGATTGTATTGTATAAGTGGCATTTATTTTATTGAGCTAGTTTCATTAAATACTGAACTTTATTCTAAAGCTTCTGCTTGTTTTTATGTGCAGATGTTTTGTTGGAATCACAACACTCACTGGATACAAGACGGATACTGTACATAGAGGCAAAACAAGTGGAAAGGTCTCAGAGAAGAGGGACAACCCTTGTGTGTGTGCTCATCTCAGAAAGTTGATGGACTTTCAGTATGTATGTAATAAATTGTCTTTTGCAGGAATATTCTAAATTTAATAGAACATAAGCTCAAACAACATAATTTGTGGTATAATGTTGATTCCAGCATTTTATTTTAATCCTTTTTTTAAACAAAATTATACAAATTCTGTTGATTGACCTTACTTTTTATAGAAAGTTAATGTTCTACTCAAAATATGGCTTATTTTTTTGTGATATAACAGGTATTTGTAGTTATTTTGTGATGCTATGTTATTTTTATGATAAGATTTTAACTTTTGAAAGACTGACATTTTTATTTTTACCAATAAAAGCCTTACAATGTTTTTCTGCCAGTTTTAATAAATATTTATTTGCAACATCTTTGACTTGGTTTTTATTCATTTGTAAATGTATTAAGATAGTGCTCATGATAATGCATTTAAATCAGTATTTTACAGTTTACTATTAAAATTATTCTTTGCAGCATTTTCATTGTTAAATTATTAAAACATGATCTTGGATTTATGGGTATTTACAGGAGTTTATTGGCAACTTTTGTTGCCAGGTAAATATTGTACGTTAGTGAGATTACAAAATATTGGTGTAAAATAAACTGCTTAAAAAGTTTAATTCAATGTTACTGTAAAAATAACTACAAAGTACTGTATTTCACATACAGCAATTAGCTGTAATTTGCTTTGCAGTATTATACTGTAATACATTTTACAGCAATTAACATACTTTTTACAAGATTTTATTGGCAACCTTTTTTGCCAGTAACATCCTGTAAATTCTATGGTACATTTTTTACAGTGAAACATTGTATAGATTTTAAAATCTTGCTAATTACTTATAAAGCCCTGAATGGTTTAGCACCTCAGTACTTGAGCGAGCTCTTATCGCATTATAGTCACGTCTGCTGCGTTCCCAAATCTCTCGCAATTTGATAATACCTAGAATCGCTCAGATCAGATCGCATCACGGAGCTAACGGGGAAAAAGAGAGGTGGTGGACTATGTTTCTACATAAACGAAGGTTGGTGTTCAGATGTAACAACTCTGAAGAAGATGTGTTCTCCTAAATTGGAGGCCCTCTTCATAAACTGTAAACCGTTCTATTCGCCCAGAGAGTTTTCCTCTTTCATTCTCGTGAATGTGTATGTGCAGTACCGTCGCTCCCTATATGCAGAGTACACAGTTTGCTTAGGGCACCAACTCGCGGGGGGGCACCATCCCAGTTTCTCAAAAAAAAAAAAAAAAAACGTGATGCGTCATTCCCGCACCCGTGCCCGCGACCGCTCGCGCCTTATGTTTGCGGCTGAATGCAGATGATCATAATTGATGGACAACTATGCCCGGGAAAAGACATCAGCACTCCGGCGCCGAGAAAAAAAAAAGAAAAAAAGATGAAAACGAAGCCCGCACGTCACTTTCAGGTAGGCTACATTCATAATCAAAGAAGTATTAAGATGATATATATTTTTTTGTGGTTATAAAAACAGACCTAAGCCAACAACAGCCTTTAAAATGACTTAAAATGCATTATATAAAAACAATGAGGCAACCCTGCTGAAAAAAACAATAGAACCATCACAGAAAATTCTAACACCATCACAAATAAATCAAAAATGATTTATTACCATTACAAACCATCAACTTTTAACCATTAAAACCATTAAAAAAATGGTTTTCTGTAGAATGTTTCGGGACATATTCCATTAGGATTTATTGGTTTTAACAAGCCACCAATAGAAGGTGACCAATTACCAGTAGAGACCCACAGGGTCCATTACAGAAGTCCCATTAGAACCAGTGAAACCATTACAAATTTTGTGATGTGTCTATTGTTTTTTTCAACATTACATGTTATAAATGCCTGTAAAGGGAGCCAAAGGCCTGGTCATTGCTGCTGTTACACTTACAGGACGATCATATCCTTGTTTAATAGGCTATTGACCAAACATTTCATTCAAATATCCACTTAATCTTTATTTTTTGGCCACCTTTTTGCTATAGATGACACAGCCTCTATAATTTCTTCAACAAAAAACATGTGGACATCACAACCCTGACAAAAATTAACCATGGTTTTCATGGTAAAACTGCTTAATTTTCTTTTGCGTGATTTCTGAATGCTTGAGACCATAAAATCAATCAGACAACTGTATTACTGCCATAGGTAACTGTCTAGAGCTACAATTGTAATTTGTAAATAACACAATTTAATTTCAATTTATTTACTTTTATATTTTATTAAAGTTCTATTTTGACCCCTATGGTAGGTGTTTGTTTAACTTCCATAATATTTGAGGGAGGGGGCACAACAATAAAATCCTGCTTAGGGCACCCATTTGGCCAGCAGCGGCCCTGTGTATGTGCCTCCGGACGCGTGCGTGAGCGCCGCGATGCAACAGCTGGCCGAACAAATATCTGAAACGGAGCAAAGGTACCCGGACTCTCTTTTAATCATTCTTGGAGATTTTAATAAAGCAAATCTCTCCCACGAACTGCCAAAATACAGATGAGTAAAATATGACGAGTTACATGTTGTCACGGTGCACACAGCAGGGAGAGACGAGGAACACGCAGAGGAGGAGGTACTTCAAAATAATAGTCTTTAATGACGACAGGGTAACACAGGGCAAGGTAGACACACCGGGAATGACGAGTAGACCAGACGAAATGGAATTCAAAAGACAGGACTTAAATACACATTCACAAATTACACACACCTGGACACGAATTAACTAATAATGACATGAAACGAACCATATAAGGAAACAAGAGGCGGGAACACAAGACACACACGAAACAAACTCTAACATCACTCCCCCCTCCCGGAAGGCACGTCCCGTGCCGTAACAGTACTACCAGGGAGGGCGGGAGGGCACTCTGGAGACCCCACGGGACCAACACAGAGACATACACAAGAAGGGGCCTCCAGAGCGAAACTGACAAACGTAGGCCCCGGAGGAGCAGGGAGCTCAGGAGGCCAAGGCAGGTGGTCTCTGGTGGCCGTGGCCTCATCCCTCGGCCCGGCCACTACAGCCGGGACCCTTGTACCCCCCCCCCCCCAAGAAATCCATGGGGCAGCTCAGGGGTACCAGGAGCCCTCCGGGGCGAAACAAACAAAAACACAGCATAACACAGTTTAAAAAGACCTAAGGTCACAGTCTGGTCTGTACGGCCAAGACCGGCTGGCGAGACCATAACCGGCTGGCTAGACCACCCAACGGCGGGGGCCGGTGGGCTGGAGAAAGCCCAGCCGGCAGCGGGCCGAGTGACCGCGGACGGCGGGTTGGCCTTCCCCACGTAGAAGAAGCACGTGAAACACAGGTGGGCCACGGACGGCGGCGTGAAACCTAAGTGGTGCGTTGGCTATCCCTGCCAACGACGACCAGTGGCATGAGTCAGCGGCAATCCGGCGAGCTTGAGTCAGCGGCAATCCGGCGAGCTTGAGTCAGCGGCAATCCGGCGAGCTTGAGTCAGCGGCACTCCTGGCGGGCTTGAATCAGAGGCAGGCCGGCGGGCATTGAGTCAGAGGCAGGCCGGCGGGCATTGAGTCAGAGGCAGGCCGGTGGGCTAGGGTTAGCCGTGGATGGTGGCGTCATCTCCTGGGAACTGAGGGCTGGATGATCCGCGAACGGCGGCATGAACTCCCGCGAACGGCGGGATGGCAGAGCGGCGAACGGCGGCGACAACTCCCGCGAACGGCGGGATAGCTGAGCCGCGAACGGCGGCGAGAACTCCCGCGAACCGCAGGATGGGAGAGACGCGAACGGCGGCGTAAACTCCCGCGAACGGCGGCGTAAACTCCCGCGAACGGCGGGCATGAAGTCCCGCGAACCGTGGGATGGGAGAGCCGCGAACGGCGGCGTAAATTCCCGCGAACCGCGAGCATGAGGGACAAAACTCAGGAACAAAGAAACACACTTGAAAAAACGAACAAAACAAAACGAGGTGAAGGGACGACGCTTACTGTTAGGTCTGGTCTTCTGTCACGGTGCACACAGCAGGGAGAGACGAGGAACACGCAGACGAGGAGGTACTTCAAAATAATAGTCTTTAATGACGACAGGGTAACACAGGGCAAGGTAGACACACCGGGAATGACGAGTAGACCAGACGAAATGGAATTCAAAAGACAGGACTTAAATACACATTCACAAATTACACACACCTGGACACGAATTAACTAATAATGACATGAAACGAACCATATAAGGAAACAAGAGGCGGGAACACAAGACACACACGAAACAAACTCTAACACATGTCCCACCAGAGACAGTAATATATTGGATCACTGTTACACAATAATTAAAGATGCATATCACTCTGTCCCACGGGCAGCTCTGGGGCTCTCCGATCACTGTTTGGTTCATCTCATACCAACCTACAGGCAAAAATTTAAATCTTCTAAACCTGTATTAACCCTTTAGGCGCCAGAGTTTTTTTTTTTAAATGCTGGATTTTGACATCAAGATTTCAAAAGCTTGTGGCTTGAAAGGGCTTAAAGATAGAGATCTACTGTAAATTAGAAAAATGTTGGGCATGACCTAAAGTTTATGTGGGGTGTAAATATACTCATCTAATTTGCATATTATGACGTCAACAGGGGGGCGGCCCTCTTGAATTTCATAATATTCAGGAAATAGTAGATATTAAATTGATGTTTGAAGTTATTTGCATGTTTGTTTGTTTTTTTTTGTCTTTTTATCCTCATTCCAAATGATCAGAAAAGAGGAAATCAACAATAAAACAGGAAAAAGTACTAAATTATTACTATATTACTATCCTATATAGTAGTAAAACTCATGTGAACAGTAGCCTACTTTTTGATCAGTTCATCAGTAATATTCAGGAAATAATAGATATTGAATGGATGTTTGAGCTTATTTGTATGTTTGTTTTGTTTTTTGTCTTTTTATCCTCATTCCAAATTATCAGGAAAAGAGGAAATCAACAGTAAAACGGGAGAAAGTAGTAAATTATGACTATATTACTCTGCCATAGTAAAATACATGTGCCTATTTTGTGATCAGTTGACCAGCTATCTGCCCATTCAGGTATCTAAGTGACACAGTTTATAGTTCTTGAGAGTATGGTAGACCAACCCCACACTGACTGCACCTGTACTGGCGGCCCGTAGAGCGCGCGCGATCAGAAAAAAAGACGCAATCTGGCCGATCATCAGCACCGCGGCGCGGAGCCAGCGGCGCTCCGTGAGCTCAGAGATCAACAGCTCTCCTATGGACACTACGACCACGTCCACCCCTGCCACCCACATCCCCGTTGGGCAAAGGGTCAAATGATCACTTGTTTGTGCTTCGTGAACTCTCTCGCCTTGCATGGCGGCACCATTGCGCTGCAAAGATGTACCGGGAGAAGCACGATCATTAGACGGCCGATCGTCATTTCCAAAAGGCAAATATTCCCCTTCAGAGTCAGAACTTTCTATTAGCCATTTGGTGATTTTCTCTCACAAATCTCACAATTCACTCGTGACGCTGTGAACTGAACTGCTTCCGCATCAATGACACGATCGCTCACTTTCTCTGCTATTTCCTCCAACACTTTGAATAGGAACATGATGTAATTTTTGTCTAGAATCGAAGTACTATATGTCTGCCATCTAGTGGTAGGGAATACAAATGAGATATTACACCAGATAAGGAACTACGGTCTATTTGATCAAGTATGACGTCTTGTCGCAATTTTGCGACTTTGGCGCTTAGAGGGTTAAGAACTGTTAAAAGATGGACTAATGAAGCAGAGCAAGATTTAAAAGCTTGTTTTGACCTCACTGATTGGAGTGTTTTTGAAGCTACTGCCACCGATCTGGACGAGCTCACAGAGACTGTAACTTCATATATCAGTTTCTGTGAGGATATATGCATCCCCACCAGGACATTCTTATCATTCAATAATGATAAACCGTGGTTTACTGGGAAACTCAAACAGCTTCGTCAGGCCAAAGAGGACGCTTACAGAAGTGGGGATAAAATATTGTATAACCAGGCGAGGAACAGACTAACAAAGGAGATCAGAGTGGCTAAAAAGGACTAATCTGAGAAGTTGAAGAAAGAACTTTCAGCAAACGATCCGGCGTCAGTATGGACTGGTCTGAGGAACATTACCATATACAAGACACCACTAACACAGTCTGTGGAGAATCAACAACTGGCTGACGATCTCAATGTATTTTACTGTCGATTTGAAAAGGCCAGATTGACACCAGCACCCGCTCTGATCTGCACTTCACACATTCACCTTCCCCCCTGCAACCCCCCCTTCCTCCCTCCCCCACCATTCTACCTGCGTTTAAAGTCTGTGTAGAGGATGTGAACCAGGTCTTCAGAAAACAGAAATCTAGGAAAGCTACAGGACCAGACGGTATTTCACCTGCCTGTCTAAAAGTCTGTGCTGACCAACTGGCCCCCATCTTTACACAGATCTTCAACAGATCTCTGGAGCTGTGTGAAGTTCCCTGCTGCTTCAAACGCTCCACCATCATTCCCGTCCCCAAGAAGCCCAAAATCACTGGACTTAATGACTACAGAACTGTCGCACTCACGTCTGTGGTCATGAAGTCACTTGAGAGACTGGTCCTGGCCTACCTGAAGGACATCACTAGACCCTTGCTAGATCCTCTTCAGTTTGCCTACAGAGCAAACAGGTCTGTGGATGACGCTGTCAATATGGGACAGCATTACATCCTGCAACACCTCGACAAACCTGGGAATTACGCAAGCATCTTATTTGTGGACTTCAGCTCGGCCTTCAATACCATCATGCCTAACCTTATCTCAGAAAAACTAACACAGCTCTCTGTGCCCACCTCCATCTGTCAGTGGATCACCAGCTTCCTGACAGACAGGCAGCAGCTAGTGAGGCTGGGCAAACTCACATCCAGGACTCTCACCATCAGCACTGGCGCCCCTCAGGGCTGCGTTCTCTCCCCACTGCTCTTCTCCCTCTACACGAATGACTGCACTTCAAAGGACCCCTCTGTCAAGCTCCTGAAGTTTGCGGACGACACTACAGTCATCGGCCTCATCAAGGACGGTGACGATTCTGCTTACAGACAGGAGGTTGAGCAGCTGGCTGTCTGGTGCAGTCTTAACAACCTGGAGTTAAACACTCTCAAAACTGTGGAGATGATAGTGGACTTCAGAAGAAACCCCCCTGCTCTCCCCCCACTCACCATCATGAATAGCACTGTGACTGCAGTGGAGTCATTCAGGTTCCTGGGAACCACCATCTCTCAGGACCTGAAGTGGGACAATCACATTGACTCTATTGCGAAAAAGGCCCAGCAGAGGCTGTATTTCCTCCGCCAGCTAAGGAAGTTCAACCTGCCACAGGAGCTGCTGAAACAGTTCTACTCTGCCATCATCGAGTCTGTCCTATGTTCTTCTATAACTGTTTGGTTTGGTTCAGCTACCAAAACAGACATCAGAAGACTACAATGGACAGTCAGGACTGCTGAGAGGATTATCGGTGCACCTCTGCCCAGCCTCCAATAACTTTACACCTCCAGAGTGAGGAAAAGGGCTAAGAAAGTCACTCTGGACCCCTCACACCCAGCTCACTCTCTCTTTGTACTGTTGCCCTCTGGCCGGAGCTACAGATCACTGAGCACAAAAACAGCCAGACACAAGACACATGTGGACACACCCCCAGGCTGTATCCCACCTGAACAACACATAACACACCCCGGTACTGTACATCTGTAAATAACTCATCAAACCTTCATCTGTACATAGGACACATGCACATTCACAGTTCTGTCTATGGACATTTTTCTTTTCTGTATATTTTTATTTTTTAGTACTATTGTTATTCTTAATTAATGTCTATTCTCTTCATTATTAGTGTTCTTTATTACCTTAATTATATGTTGTCTGCACTATGTTTGTACTTTCAGTACTGGAAGCTCCTAACACCAAGACAAATTCCTTGTGTGTGCAAACACACTTGGCAATAAAGCTCTTTCTGATTCTGATTCTGAATAACAAAATCAACTGCGGGCAGAATATCCTTTTCCTATTTACCGCCCAAACTCTGGAACAATCTACCTAACATTGTTTGGGAGGCAGACACACTCTATCAGTTTAAATCTAGATTAAAGACCCATCTCTTTAACCTGGTTTACACATAACACACTAACACATTTCTATTATTCAAATCCGTTAAAGTATTGTTAGGCTGCATTAATTAGGTCAGAACCGGGAACACTTCCCATAACACCCAATGTACTTGTTACAGCATAAAAGGAATGGCATCTACGCTAATATTAGTTTGTTTCTTTCTTATTCCGAGGTCATCATAGCCACCCAGATCCAGTCTGTATCCAGATCAGATGGTCACTGCAGTCTCCCAGTTCGAGTCCGTATCCAGCCCAGATGGTGGATCAGGACCTAGAGATGACCTCTACAGCCCTGAATCTCAGCGGAGATCAAGACAACTAGATGAGCCCCAGAGACCCAGTGAAGACCTCGTCACCTAGACAGCCATCGGGACAAGACCACGGGAACCAGATGAGTCCTCTGCACAAACTGACTTTGCTGCAGCATGGAACATCCTGCTGGTTTGTCTGTGACAGTGATTCCTCTTTTATAAATCGTTAAAATATTTGTGTCTGGGATGCCGTGAGCACAAAGACTGTAGTGTACACTGTAAGTTTTTAAATGTTTAGCTTAAATGTGTAATATTAATAAACAGTGCTCATAAACGGTTGTTGAGATTGAATTCTCAAATGAAATGAGGGGAGGCTTTGAGAAAAGCCTTGAAACCACATTCCTTACGTCACAACTTAACAAATGAATTGAGACATCAGAGCCAGCGGAAAATTCTAAAAGAACTGTCCGAGGTAAGGCTGTTCTCAGCAGGTTCACGAGTGACCGCTGCCACCATGGATCTTAAAAAATCTCTCAAAATTATTAATTCAAAAATGGCATTATCTTTTTGGGAAGTCACACCACCTGTATTTCATTTGGAATAACTTGCAGAGCACTCCACACTAGGGGTGTGCGATATTGACAAAAAATAATATCTCGATATTTTCTGGGATTTTATCGATAACGATAATTAGCGATATTTTGCTGTATGTTAATGTTGTGGACAGCTGACTCCTAAAGTTTTTGATATTCTTCATATTCTGTGTGGTGGTCAGTTCACTCTGATATAAATTAATCTTTTCCAATAAGTTTAAACTGATATTTACATTTTATGTGCATTTTTTACCTTTATAAAGCCCTTTTTACTGAAAGTGTCCATTATCTTTTGAGTAAAATTCTTACATTTAATCAGTGAATTAGAATAATAAGACTTTTGGGCTGTTACCAAGCAAATTAAATCAGTATCAACAAAATTCATCTTTTCAATGTAGAGAAAACACAGAAGCTCCATCTGAAGTGGCATTTAGATGCATTTACACACTGTTTAATGCAAGACATGAATGCATTTAACCTGCAATTACAAATGCATAAATCATGTTTTGATATATTAAACACAAAATGTTAAATACCGATATTTGAAATTATTTAAATAATAAAAGATATTTTGAATGTGAAATTAAAATCAAAAACAGGAAATATGGTGTCTAAAAGTGAAAGTGAAGTGACATACGACCAAGTATGGTGACCCATACTCGGAATTTGTGCTCTGCATTTGACCCATCCAAAGTGCGCACACACACAGCAGTGAACACACACACGCCGTGAACACACACCCGGAGCAGTGGGCAGCCATTTATGCTGCAGCACCCGGGGAGCAGTTGGGGGTTCGGTGCCTTGCTCAAGGGCACCTCAGTCGTGGTATTGAGGGTGGAGAGAGCGCTGGATATTCACTCCCCCCACCTACAACACCTGCCGGCCCGAGAATCGAACTCGCAACCTTTCGATTACGAGTCCGACTCTCTAACCATTAGGCCACGACTTCCCCCTATAGCCTATAACCTCTTGTTTATTGAACTGTTGTAAAAAAAATCAATATCACATTTGTAATCATGGTAATTTTTGGAGCGTTATTTTTCGTTACTCTTCATGTGAAATTGATTAACTGGGCTATATGAAGTGGTACAAAATAGCCTATATACATTTTCTGCCCCCATGTCTTTAATTTTGTGTTCATTCTAAATGTAGTGAAAGTGCAGTGAAAGAACACACTCTACGCATGCGCGCTTGTCTAGACTTCACATAATGAATGCGTGCACTCTGTAGGTGTGTTTTGAATGGCTTTTGCAAAATACTCGATAATGTCAAATCGTACATCGTTTAAACAACAATTGTGATATTATCGCAGACGATATATATCGCACACCCCTACTCCACACACACTGTTCAAAGATATATCAACAAAACTCATAAAATAGAATAGGATAGAAAGAAAGAAAGTAAGAAAGATAGAAAGAAAAGAAAAACAGAAAGCTGACCTCAAAGTCTGCCAGTCAAAAACCATCAATATTTCACCTGAAATACTGAAGCAAAAATCTGTTTTTCGGTATACTCCTGTCATCTTCTAAGTACTACACATCTACACATGCTCTCTGAGTATCACACACTCGACCATGGATTGGCCTACATACAGCAGACCCACACACATTTCAATGTCACTCATGAGCTATTATTAAAAATCCCCTGTGGAGACACTCATTGCACATGCACACACACACACGTTTGTTTCTGTGAATTGTGGGGACTTTCCATAAATTTCTAACCCTAAACCTACCCCTTACAGAAAACCTTTTTGCATTGTTACACTTTCAGACAAACATCATTAACTATTTTTACATTTATTTTTATTTTTTTCTCGTGGGGAAAAGGCCCTTTCAGGTTTTACTCTCCTTGTGGTGACATTTGGTCCCCACAATGTAGCATAAACAAGTTCACACACACACACACACACACACACACACACAAAACCCAAACAAAAGGAAACTTGTGGTATGGTCATCACTAATCTATTTATCAGGCAGTATTTAGCTACACTGAGATTAAAACATAGAAATACAAAAAAATGTTTACTGTATATACACGCATATATATTACATGCCAGCATTGATAACATTATATTCTACATCTAAATGTATCAACTGTTCTTCACTAGCCAGTATCCATGGCAACAGCTACACAAGCTTTTCATGTTCTCTATAAGGATACACAGATGAAGCATGGAAACTACATGTCAGCATAAAATTATACTTGATCATTAACTGTGAGAGCAGATTGTTTCAATATGCCAGATTCACAAAAATAACATTAGATTTATTAACCATTTACCTATTAATTGTCATTAACTGAAATCTTTTTAAAGAACTGAAATTAAATATTGACTTTTACATTTGTTTGATTAGCTAAATATGATTTATCTTAAATTAACCACAGAAGTTACAGGGTATACATGGTGAAGTGTGTAATTTCCACACCACTTACAACAGAGTGTAGTGTGGGATAGGGTGGAACCATGTTTCAGTGTAAAAATAAGAGATACTTAACCCAAGACCAGCAAGACCCATCTATAATATCCAAAGAAAGCGCAATGACTCCATGAAGATAGAATTTGAATCTGCCATCTTGCTTATGGGCACTCACCTGAGCTGGTGCATTATATGTGAGAAGAACGTAATTTTTAAGAAAAAAATGTCATTCATATGGCACCACAATTAACGCTTTGTTTACACTTTTAAAAGCCCTCTAAAAACAAATAATAAGTGATTTAATTTGCTGCAACTGCTTTAACAGACACCCATCAGCCACTAACTCTCACAGCTGATTTCACTATTAGCATGTAGCTAAGCTAACACATTGATAATAAGCACACATATACGAAGTACACATATTGGAGCAAAACTAAAAAGTATTGAATTAAAATGTACCTGCCAGAGCTCAACAATAATGTCTGCTCTATGGCTCGAGGCCAGTGTGAAAGAAGCTCTTCATGCTCTATCATGATCATGCAATGCTGCGATGCACTTTGTATATGGTGTGAATCAGATGTGTTAATTAGATTTGTGCATGACAGCTGTTGTATCTTTTGTTCAACTCGCTGTTAACAATAATACACGCACAACAGAGTTCGCACATGGACTTCTTTTTTACTTGTCGTATGAACTCAACTCACGCAGGTACAGAGGACACATACACAGTACATTTGCAGGCGTAACCACTACACAAACTATGTGGGGGTGTCTGGGCTAAATCATTCACTGCATATACCACATCCCCCTTCTTAAGCTTTGAACAATATATTACTCAAATTTGAAACAATGGCAGTACGCTATGAATACTACCAATGTGAAAGTAATAATTTGCTATGAACAGGCAGCATAAACACTAGTCAAGCATATTTAAAGGGGTCGTATTATGCTTTTTCACTTTTTGAATTTTAGTCAGTGTGTAGTGTGTATGTTTGGGCATAAAAAAGATCTACAAAGTTACAAATCTCAAAGTCCACTTCAAAGGGAAATATTTTGTTTAAAAAAAAAAATCCCTTTTCAAGAACTACAACGAACGGCTCGCTTGGACTACAGTGTTGTTTTCCGGGTGTTGTGACATCACAAAGCGGTCCATTAGAATATCATTAAAATAAATCCCGCCTACGGAAATTCGAATGGGGGGATGGGGAGGGGCGAGCTTGTGGTTAGAAGCTTGAGTGCATCAGACAAGACAATGACGAAGAAGAAGAGCTGCTGTAGCGTCAAGTTTTCGCAAGTTATTACACATGCATCTGAATAGCCTTATTATGTATGTAAATATTACATTTATGAAAACGTTTTTATAAATTGCTGACAGTACAATACTGGACAATGATGTAATCTGCAGAATTTACACTTCAATTATGAGACTACAGTGTTTCCCATACATTGATTTATTTGTGGCACCCACCACAATATCAAAACTGAACGCCACAAATAGATTTTCCAAAAGGCTTTGACTTCGTTGAATAAACATGAGCACTGCACGTTTCAAAATCGAAACCCGGTGCGGGTGTTTTTATATCACTGTATTTCTGAAGGAAACCAACTGTCTTCAGAAAATTTTGGATGTCATTTTCATTTCATCTTGCATGTAATGTCTGATAAAGCAGCATTTGCTGGCAGAGAATTAATTTGCATATATATGCCGCCACAAATAGAGTGTCTGTGGGAAACACTGGACTGTGGTATAAATAAATTCAACTGTATAACAGTTTCACTGTACATAGTAAATGCAGTTGATATGACAATATTGAAGCCAGATGGAACTTGCTGTTTTGGCAAGGGGTGTGGCAGTACTGAAATGCGTCTAAGCTGTTCTCCAATCACAACGCACTGGGACAGCTAACCAATCACAACACATTTTGTTTTTCAGAAGGCGGGCCTTCATCAAACCCGGAATTAATCGAGCCGTTTGCGCCAGGCTGGGGAGAGAGGTATTGTAATAATAAAAATTATGTGAAAAATAATGTGTTTATCGAACCAACAAGCACGAGAGCATGTTCTAGTACACCCCCAAAACAAAATCAAGACTTTGTAAAAGAGCATAATAGGAGCCCTTTAAGTAAGAACATAATTTTTTAAATGTGCAGGTTGTGTAATGGTACGTCCAGCTCTTGTGATTTGTGAACCTGGGACAGTACATCCTTCCACACGTTGGGGCAACTCAGTTTGAACAGGCTCAGTAGCTGCATTGTCACACAGGTCATCATCACTGTACATGGGGCAACTGGGATGTGTATCATGTATGACTGATCTGTCAGGTCTGAGGTGGCGCCTGTTTCTGCAGTAGATTGTGCCCGATGATGTGATTACATCGTATGAGCGGGGCTCATCTCTGATACTGACAACCGTAGCTGGTTTTCATGTATTTTTGATTCTCATATATAATCTCTGTCCCATCCTGAGGGCTGGAAGCGGAGCTGCTGTTCTATCATACCAAATTTTCTGCTTCGACTGATGATGCTGCAGCTCTACCTGAATGTGCTGAGTTGTGGAAGGCCGCAGAACAGCTTTGCTTGTCGGTAGGGTGGAACGTAGGACTCTACCCATCATGATCTGGGCTGGAGAGTACTTGAGACCAGTGACAGGAGTGTTGCGAAGAATCAATAAGAGGCTAGGTGAGGGTCAGTGCCAGACTGAGTAGCTGCTTTCAGCACAGTTTTGACAGTTTTTATAGCTCGCTCAGCCATGCCATTGTGACTGAGGGTAGTTCAGACTGGAATGGGTGATGTTGAAACCCCAATCATGAGCGAATCGAACCATTTCAGCACTGGCAAAGGGTACATGATCTGCAATCAGGGTCTCAGGCACACCGTGTCTTGCAAACACTGCCTTGAATTGCGTTATGAGTGAGCCTGATAATTTGTCTGACAGCTGTAGGACTTCTGGATATTTAGAGAAAATATCCACTATCAGAAGAAATGCTCATCCTTGAAAGTCAAAAATGTCAGCAACTATCTTCTGCCATGGCCCCTCTGGAACCAGATGAGAGATCAGTGGCTCCTTCTGATTTACAGGAAGACTCTGCTGACAGGAACTACAGGCCTCCACCATGCGACGTATAGCTTCGTTGAGTCCTGGCCAGTAGAAGCATGATCTGGCGTGGGCTAAAGAGTGCTGTA